>JAIPRL010007514.1:0-23216 GCA_025469235.1 Pemphigus obesinymphae
TTTTTTTTGTTTTTTTTTTTTTTTTTAAGTCCACGCGCATCCGCGCATCTCCCTAGTAAAGTTTGTACCAATGAGATTGTTCATAACCCTATCAATTTGTTTGAAATTAAATGGCGGGAATATCATTTATGATTGTGTTTGCTTGTTATCTTAACATCAAATTTGACATAATATTTATATTAAGAAATTGTCTAATTGTTATAATTATGCAAATAATATTGGTTTTAATTATGGATGTTTCTACCTATCGTTCAAGTTCGATGTGAAGAATTGAATTAAGTAGGTACATTGATATTTAAGCTAGCCAGGTACCTTTTAACTAGTTATGTAAGTGGGTAGGTAGGTAGGTAGGTAGGTAGGTAGGTAGGTAGGTAGGTAGGTAGGTAGGTAGGTAGGTAGGTAGGTAGGTAGGTAGGTAGGTAGGTACATATTTTTAATTTTTGATTGAATAATACTCAATAAGTACGGTAGATTTTTTTTTTTTTAATTTTATGTTTTTTTTTAATAAAACATTATTTAAGGAAACATCTTCCAAAATTACTATTTAATAATTAAAATAATTGAGGAGCGTAAATGACTTTCTTTTTGTCCGAAAGTCAAGTGTTCGGTGTTTTGATAATATGTTTTAGGATATTAGGATACACGTTATTTTATATTTTTGTTATTGTATGACTACTTATTCCTATGTGTAGTAAATACAGTAGATATTATATTTATTGACTTTAATACCCATGTTTATTCTGTAATATTGTGTCAATTTAATTTTGGTCTAATGGTATAATGCCGCGTCAATCATAACGGTTGGTATCAGGTTCGAACTATACGCATACGCTGGCTACAATTTCATTTTATTGTTATTTCTTTTAATTTTTGTCTGTAATAGTTCCCTAATGTCATGTCAATTAACATATTATACTACCATGCACTTTATTGTTTCATAACCTTATATTCACATTTAAAATGTGTTAATTTCAACTTGAGGTTTTATCAGTTTATCATTATCTTTAATGTTTGTGTGAAGTTCGTCCCAGCATGCAGGATGTGAACAGCGGTGGTTGTGATGCCATGGTGAATATAGTATATTTAATATACATTCTTATATTTTTATAAAATATTAAGTTTCTATTGTGTTTATGTACTGTACCTAGTTTATATTTCAGTGTCAAAACTTTTCAAAATTCTAGTTTTGTCGTATATCGTTTAGTAAGTGAGCTGCATTGTTTTTGTGAATTTTCTTTGTTAGTCTTTGCAGTTGAAAAACTGTGATTTTGTTATAAATTAAACGATTTGGTAAATATCATACGAACGAGGATTATATGAGGATTATATTACTGACTCCAATTTCGATTTATTTATCAGTTTTATGTTGGTTGTTATAGGTATTGAGTTTAACAGTTATCGAATTGTGAATGAATAAACGATCTTATGTCTTCGTATACGAACAGCCAGCCAGCAGCGAAAGGTTTCGTGTATGTTTTGGTGTTTCGTCAGGTAATCTGCCGTCGAGTCGAGATCAATTCGAAATCTGCAACGAAAAAGGTATGATTTGCTTTCTTGTTTTATGTCAAGGTTAATAATAACAACATTGAAAATTACAATTATATTTTCATGTTTTTGTCTTATTTATTTATATATATATATAATATATAGGTACCTATATATATATATATATATATATATATATACCTATAGGTACATATTTTTTGTATTTATACAATAAGAAATTTA
This sequence comes from Pemphigus obesinymphae, assembly GCA_025469235.1. NCBI lineage: Eukaryota > Metazoa > Arthropoda > Insecta > Hemiptera > Aphididae > Pemphigus > Pemphigus obesinymphae. The sequence continues at coordinate 1,729 of JAIPRL010007514.1, forward strand.
ATATTTAGGTAAGGCTTAAAATACCTAGGGAGAGAGAGGAATAAGCAAGTCCCCTGAGTCCTTCTTATTTGTGTATATGGGTACCTAGGGTATATGTATTATTATTTTTTTTCTGATTTTGAGGAAAAGCGAGAAAACAATTTTGATTTTAAATAAAGTGATATGGTAGGAGATAGGTTAGATGTCCTTTGAAAAGATTTATTTTTTTGATTTCCCAGTCCTCTTAAAGAGAAGAGCAGTAATTATATAATAAGTAGGTATATATATACTAAAGGAATTATTTTTTCTTCATTTTATTATTTAGATTAACTAGGTATTTTATTTATTCATATTTATTTTATTTTTCTTTGATAGAATTGTAAAAATCATATATAAATAGGTAGTTATACTCTTAAGAAAGTACCTATGTTAAATTTGTTTGTTAAATTAAAATGCAGTATCTCTGTTGTACATAGGGTAACCTACTTTATTCTAATGTATGTTTAATTAAGTAAAAGTGTATTTTTATTAATTTAAACTTTTATATAGTTCACTGTTGAACATGAAATAATCAGAGTAAGTACAAATATATCAATAGACAGATATTATATAGGTACTTATAGATTATTATGGTTTTTATACAGATAACTTTGAAGACATTTCCTCACTTGCTTTATCTTTGTAAAAAAAATATTGGGTTTCATACATTTCATAAATTTTACTTTTAGGTTTTAATATAAGTAGTAAGATATCTTATATCCCTCCCCCCCCGTTTTATTTTATTTTCCCAATTATTTTAGATTCTGGGCGTAGCGAGGGAGCTAGCAGAATACTGTTAAAAATATGTGTTATAATGTATATACCTATAATATATATATAGTGGCGTATTTATGGAGAGGAGGTCCAAGGGTACTGAAAAAGAACAAACAAATATTAATTTTGAAAACATAAATACCATCATTTATATTGATAGAACTTTTTTTTACAATAATAATTGGAAATAGAGTTTGATGACTTGATAAATGAATATAATAAATATAAATTTTAGATTTTGAGCGTGCAAAACATTTTCTTGTTTTACTATGACATTAATTGGTATTTTTCTTTGAGCGATTTATCAACCAGAAGACATGATCTAATTTGCATACCCCATTTTTTGGCATATAATTTGTCGTGGTACTTACTTCGAAAAAATTGATTTTTTAAAAAACGCATCAGAAAGCCATCAAAAAATAATGAAAAATATGGGTTCAAATAAAATAATGGTTATTTCTTCATAAAATAAATCCGAAAATATTGGTTTTACACATTTAAAATGATCACAGGCTCCGGGGGGGGGGGGGGGTTAATACATTTATAACATTATTCTGTTTTCAAGTTTAAAACATAATATTTTAAAATATAAACGTTTATATCAGCCTTCACTTAATGTATTTATGATTTAAAGATTGGAGTTTTGTACTAATTAAAATTCAATGAACTGTATTATTATTACTAACTAGTGGTTCTTAGGTATACTTTTCTTATTTATTACCAAACAAAGGAATAATTAATTTTAAAATTTAAAGAAAATGTATCAATTGAAACTTAAAAGTATACCAAATCAATGTATTAATATTATATTTTAAAACCTTAGAGTTTGTCTTTAAGTTTGTTTTTATGTAGTATTTCTGTCAAAGACTGTTAACCCTTTTTGTCAGGTATACTTAGGCATAAATATTAAGCATAAAATATTTTTAATTTTCAAATAAATATTTTAAATCCAAAAATAAAACCACCGTTTTACTGTTCAGTTTTTTTTATATATCACATTTTTATTTACAAAATTAGGAAAAATGTATAAATATGAAAAAAAAAAGAATTTAAAAATGAAATTATTTTATCACTCATTTTCATCGATGCTTAATGATAACATTTTTTCCATGCTGTAAAATATTCTATAATTAATATCAAAATTTATTTAAGGATAGGTTAAAAATTCAAATTAAATATTTTTAATAAGTATTATATATTTTTACCAAAATATTGTATGGCCAAATCTGCCCCCCCCCCCCATAACTAACAGTCAGTCCTTTGTCTAAAAACTAAGCGATTCATGCAAATATCATTATATTAATGATATATTAATGATTGGTTTTCAATATATTTAGACCCCTCCCAGAAAAAAAGTTGAAAAAATGTCACTGTATATACATAATATATAACATTGCTAATATGAAACATAAAAAAAAATAGAATATTATACTAGCAATGGGGGTGGGGCTGGGGCTTCATCATCTTAGCACTCCTCTGCGTACGCCACTGATGTAATGTATACAACAGAGCCTCATTTGACGTAAATGAGTTAAAATAAAATATTGAATCTAACAGTACGGAAAGAGAAATTTATTTTATTTAAAAACCTATAAAAAGTCTAAGCTACATATATCATTGTCCAGAAAAATTTAAGCAATTATTAAAACAATTACTTAAATTACAACTCCAGAAAATAAAAACAATTTTGCATATTTTGGATTAATAAATTATTTATTTCTAAAATATTTGTAAGTTGTTAAAAATAAGAAATGCTAACATGAGTTTTTCATTGAGAATTGTTTGCGCTGACATTCTCTAAATAACACAAGTTATTATAACCTTAAAAATAAAGACTGACTGATGATTTAGATTTAATTTGTTTAGTACCTACCTATGTCCATGAGACGGACTGGGATTCAAATTCGGTTTGGGAAAATTCAATTTAGGAGGTGGCTCGCCCATATATTATATATATATATATGATAGATATATTATAGCAGCCCATAGGGAAATCTCTTGGCATCCTGCCAAGCAAATCTGCGCCTACCTAACCTATGTCTATATATATTTTTAAATCATACATAACAATTTATTATATATATAGTTTTAGAAGGCATAGATACAGCAAATGTTGGTATACATTTATAGCTATTTTGTTATATTGAATAGGTATGTACAGTGCCCGCAACTATTAACTCTGAGGCCCGTGTGCAAAATTTATTTGGAGGCCCCAAATTAATATTATTATTATTGACTTGATTTTTGTATTACTACAGCAATTAATTAATCAGTACTTTTTTAGTATTTTAACTTGTAAGGAATCATTTGTGGTCTTCCCCGTACATAAATTATACTAATTAGACAAGAAGTGTACCTTATTATTAAATATATTTAGTTATTATATTATAAATAATATAAAACTTTATACTATAACCAATTTTAATCATGTTATCTCTAAATTAAACACATACTTACATGATATTTTTTTTTGTTTTATTAAATTTTATAGTACCTATTTATGATTAATAATTAAATAGAACAAAAATAACTAATAATATAAAAAAATTAATTAATTACCCAACAGAGTTACGGAACTCAATTACCAATTTTAACAAAATATAATAATTAATGTGTTATAAGTAGTTTCTTAAAATATAAGTTTTACGTTGGCAAGGTCTGTTATTATATTATCGATATTAAGTTTCGCGGTCCGTTTACTTTTAGTATTCAAAACACTAATATTTTTTAGTCTGAAAGAATTCTGAAAATAATTTTTGTTTAATTTAATCTTTGAAAAGCTGCGTTCTGCAGACGCGACTGTTATTGGTAAAGTTAAAAATAAAAGACATGCTGATAATACATCTGGATAACTTAGAGACAAATCAATTTCAATAATAAATACACAAATAATTTAATACTTTAATAGTTTTTAGATTTTGAGATAAAATGTTTGTTTTAAGACATACAATCTGAAGTAACATCATCTTTATACAATCGAATGAAATCATAAATAGATTTAATTAAAGAAGACTCTTCATACTTCATATTTTGGGCTTAAAAATGTAAAATGATCAGAAACACATTTCATTCCATTAAACCGTTCTTTGAGTTTGAATATTATACAATCCACAACTAGTAAAAATACTTTAATTCTAAATGTATCTTGAGAAATACCGAACCTCCGGTCACCGTCAACCTCTCCAAATACTTTTTTATGGGACTTAGGTCTCGAAGAATGGAATGAAATTTATAATTAGTTAAATTTATTCCATTATATTAAGTAGTGATTAAATTAATATTATTATCAATGAATTTAACACATGCAATGACAAATTTTAGTAATTTTTCTATACAAGTAATTTTCTATATTTTTCATATAGATACAAGTAATCTCAATTATTATTAAATATTCAGTGTTTTAGTGTTTAAAATCCCTATCATATTTACTGCACTTTTAAATGTATGCTTATAATTTTAATCAGAAATTATCTATAATCTATATTATACCATACAAATCATGAACTACTATATATAGTAGTTCATGGTACAAATGTATATTAATTCTTCATTATTAATCATTATTAATAATGATTCAATCATTATTCATGTCAATTATTATATTCATGTCATTATTCATATCAATTCAATCATTATTAAAATTCATATTATGCAAATAGGATGTTCTATTCTGTGGTAATACCACGAATTAAGATATACAGGATGCCGAACGGCGATCTGTTATCATTGTTTTACCAGGTCTGAAATGTTCTTTTTACTCAATTTGACTTGCATGTCAGCGCTAAACGATGACAGCGGTGTATTTCGAACTAATGCGGTAAATAAAACTCAGTTATCATCAACACGAGTTCTTCAATTATCACCATTTTTTCATGGTTATCACCATGACAAAATAGATAGGTATGTCATCAGTTATACGAATTTTAGTCCGATATGCTCATCCCCACTTTTCCTCATGTATTAGGTTCTCCGCTCTTCATTTAATTCTGTGGTGATGGCTTGGGAATCTATGCTTGATATATGTAACCAATGAGAGGCGGAGAACTTAATTAGAACTTAAGAAGAACACGGTAAAAAGTGGGGATACTTCAAAGAGATGTGCGTATCACAATGTTGCTGACATACCTATCTATTTTGTTATGGTTATCACCACAGAATAATAAAATATGAAGTTCAATTGAAAAATTGTCCCGGATTCTGAATAAATTGTCACACTGTATTAGTTCACAATTCACAATCCACCGCAACAAAATAGCACTATAAGTCAAATTGGGGAAAAAAACATTCTCGTCTTGATAAGGTACCATTCGACATATTGTATATCTTAATTCGTGGGTAATACCATTGATTATATATTATATAGATTGTTCACTGCAAGTGCAGTCTTTCTTGTAATGTGCCGTGGCGCCGTGAAGTTCACGATCGAGCTGCACCGTCGACGTCTAATAAAATAATATTGTCAACGAAACGATATCAAATAATAAATTCATTATAGCTATGACGGGGGGGTTGTTGTTCGAGGGCGGTGGGTAGTCGACGCGACGTCACGAAAACTGGTTTATTATCGATGTATAGTCCAAATACACATACCGGCTCGTCAAAATATAACAATAACAAATATTATTATATTCTATCCATATAGCTAGCGCTCCCTGTCGGGCGCGTTCCCGATTTTGTATACACGTGACTACGTGAGCAATCTATATAGTGATGAGTTTTTTTTTCCATTATATTCTATGTGAACTCCAAATAGCCGCCTTTTAAAATATTTCTAACTAAACTCATGGTATATATTACAGAACACGAAATTTCTTAATAATAATTTTCAATAAAATGTCAGTTGGTATCACAATTGTATTTACGAAGTTTTTGAGGTTATCGTTACTTTTATCCTTACGTTTTATTTGTTCTAGTTAAACTGACTACAACTCATCTATATAATATATAATCAATGGTAATACGTTCAATATATTGTACTAATATATATTGTATTAATACAATATTTAATTTAATTAAAATTCGTAGAATCTATAGATAATATATTATCGTAGGTATATTATTATTATATTGCTTATTTAGGTCGATTGTGCATAAAATACATATCATTATTTATTAATAATAAGACTAATAAATATAATAGTATATACTAAATATAAATATTGTATTCGTTTATCGCCGTGGCACCTAACGAGTTATCAATGTGAATGGTTCGACGGCGAGCTGGGTACACCGAATGCAGCGGTTATCAACGGCGAAAAACAATAAAATCGTTGTGTACGGCGCGATCCATTTAAGCTGTTATTGGGTGGCATATAAGCATTCTGTATATGAGCTTAGCACCTATATGCAATTTCTGTGTTTCCGTTGATTTCATTATCAGTTTTAACAGTTTTCAGTTAAATAGTATCACAGATTAAATGAAATTATTAGTGTTAGGGTGGCAACACACGAGCGTTATTTTTACAACACAAAATTATTTTACCGCGCGTTAAAAGTCTATACCAACACACGGGCGTTATTTACAGCGCGATATCCATAGTTAATATTATTTATGGTGATATCAGTTAGTACACAGTAGTTATGTTCTGTGGTATATTGAATTCCTAAAAAATAATCCAATTTAACAATACAAATACTACTTTAATTAATTGAATATACTCTCATTATTCATCATACTCTACGACAATCATCAAAAAAACATACAAATACAAAAAATCCTGAACATTAGTTATTAATTATACTGAGGCCCACGAGAGAGTATCCGGAAAAATTCGACCGTCGCTGCGCATCGGTTGACACCGCCTCGTACCTCGCCATACCGTTCATGAACTGTCGGTGTACGCCGCCGCCGGTAATCTTGCACACAGAGTAATAGCAGTGAAACACTGTAGTTTTTAAATTTTATTTGTTATTTTGATATTTTTCTTTTATAATATATAAAATGGACAATATCGGGCAACTTAATCTGATGCGATAATTCGATATCTAATGATTTTTGAGTATATGTATCACTTTTAGTTATTTATCAGGCTTGGAACTTTATATGTACCTATAGGTACATTAAATAAATACGGAAATATTTCACAATAATATTGTGAAACAAATTTAGATACCGGTAAACCTACCTACAAACTAAATTTTAAATACATATATACAATTCTTACAAGTATGTAACTTCATAAAGTTATGAAGTCTTGGTTATTTTATTACTTATTACTAATTAATAATTATTAAATATTACCTAAAAGTTTTTGTTCCTTAAGATTTAAGTCTTCAAATTCTGATCTTAATATAATAAACACTTCTTTCCAAGACTTCCTTTTAGAATTTCTGTCCGAAAAAATGTCTAGTGTTTTATCCCATAACGCTGGTCGCTCTTCGACCGACGATATTAAAATATCGAGATCAACACTATCGTCGATTATCAAATGCATAGATTTTTCACTTTCTTCATCTGATGACAACATGTTGACTCTTCGATAGATAGTTGATCATTAAAACGCAATCGAAAATCGGAAAATATAACCCGTATGTAGGTAGAAATAAAACAGGTCGCGCGTTATTTTTACAGCGCGTGTGTTGTGATCAATTCATTTCAATGCATTTCGACCGGGAATACGGGTCGCGCGCTATTTTTACCGCGCTGTAAAGTCGAGATACCTGCGACAGTTTTCAAAATAACGCGCGTTATTTTTACAGCGCGACACTCGTGTGTCGTGCTTCATTCATTTCAATGTATCTCGACGAAATTTGCTGTAATTTTACGGTACCGTAAAAATAACGCGCGGTAAAATTACGCTCGTGTGTTGCCAGCCTAAGAGGATGCTATACCCGCATTTTCTGTCTTATCTAATTGGCAATATAGAAAAATTATACAACGCAAAATTGAAATTATGGCATTTTGGTTAGATTTAGAGCTTAAACACCTATTATCAAATTTAACGAGAAGAATAATTTCGAGTGAATCTCTTGGGCTTTTTGTAAAATATTTTGAGAAAAAAAAGTTACGGCATTTTTAGTTTTTGATATTTTTAAATGACTTTAACTTTTTCGTCAGATGATATTTTACAAAATGTCAATGAGGTTCACTCGAAAATATTCCTCGCTTTAAATTTTATAATAAGTGTTTATACTCTAAATTTAACCTAAACGCCAAAATTTCAATTTTGCGTAGTGTGATTTTGCTATATTATCTGTTAACTGATGTTATGCGCCATCTGTAAAATTGTCCAAAAAATAGTATTTACAAAATTAATTTTTCAAGATTTTATGCTTTTTTTTTTAAAAAAGACGACGGTATAACACAGAATGTTGTCTAATTACAACTACAACACGAGAATAAAAAATTTTATGATAAAATAGGGCATGTGTGTCCTCTTAATACATTTTCAATTGCGACAGTTAAACAATTTGTTTAAATTTTTATTTAAAAAATAAAATTTTTATTATACAATATTTGTGAGCTGCTGTAATTTTTTTCAAATAAATAATTATTTACTCAGCAGTAACCAAATAGTATATACCATTATTATATCATTAAAATTGGTACCCATAATAAATTCAAAGGCTTAAATTAAAGTGAGAAAGTTGGAATATATATTTCGAAAGTTCCAGAGGATCGGTTACTTTTACAGCCAAAGTATGCATAGGTGCTGTGTTATATATAGAGGCGTGTTGTAACTTGTATTATAAATTATTATTATTATTTATATCGAGTAAAAAGTCTACTATTGTTACATTTTGTACAGGTACGATTTTTTTAATGCATTATATTATATTATATTTTTATCATTTGTTTATTCCATTTTCGATTGACTTATGTCATATGCGTGTATATATAAATTTCTTGTAAAAAACACCAAAATAAAAATTATTGTGGTAAAAATGTAGAACTATACTTAAAGTTTTAATGAATTTTATATTTTTTGGAAGGCGTAAACGCTGTCGTAAATATCGATCCATAAGCAGAAAGTCTGTGTCAGTAATTTCACGTGATATTAATGTAGGTAGGTATCATAATTTGTATTTTGCGTTTAATTACATCAGTTCTAAAATTGTAGATTTTTTTAAAACATTTTAGCACGTGTTTTTAAAAATTGTTTAAGACTTAATACTTATTACCTATATAATAATAATTTATGCCTAAAATACAATTGTATTTATATTTAAATGTATACTATGGTAATTCGTAGCTATAACAATATATTATATTTTATTAAGAAAAAAAAAAAAAAAAAACATTAATTATATTAATAAAACGTAATTGTAGGTTAGGTACTTATTTGATATTTAACAAAATAATATTTACTGAACTCCAGAAATCTCATTTGTTTATTAATACTAGTATATATTTTTAATGTACTCATTCATATAACTTCATTTTTAAAAATATCACTATTATTATTCAATTTAAAATGGTCAAAAGTTAACATTTTGAATAACTATTTATTTTTATATTAGAGGTTTTATATTCCTACATATAAACATTTTTCTTTCGCACTTTTGAAACTATTGACACTATTGTAGCTATACAGTATCAGGACAGAGGTCTCCAAAGTTTTTTATTCAAAGGCCATATGAAAAATTAAAAGCACTTGGGGGGCTAAAAATATATGAGCACATATTATTTTTAATTTTACAGTAATATAATATATATATATATATAAATAATTTTACATAGTTTCCCGCTTAAAAAACATTTTTTTTTATGACTTAATTAATATTCATTAATGTTATATAAAATATATAATATGAATTTAAATTTAAATTTATATATTCTTAATTTTTCATTGATGTTTCCTTCTAATATTTTATCGATTTGTGGTTGTAGGTTACTAGCTAGTTCCACATTGATTCCAAATGTTTATCCAACATAGCTGACTTTTATTTTGATTTAATGTACTTGAAATTAGAAAAAGTTTATTTAAACAATTAAGTTATGGTATATACAGACTAATATATGCAATTGCAAATGTGTATCCGGAAGAAATTTATAAAAAATAAATTAAAGTCTTTTCTCGATATTTGATTTTAAGTGCATCATTAAATTACAAATCAATAATTTCCAATTGAAAGATAGGAGAAAACGTTTTTATATCACAACTAAACGGATTTCGATAATTTTTCATGTCTTCAGTTTATTGACATCAAAACCAGAAAAATGTTTTTAGAACTGGATTTAAGTTTAAAAATAATTTTTTTGTACAAAATTAACTGGAAATCGTGTTTTAGATTCTTTATAATATTTATCACAGGTATTAGAATGAGTAATACAATTCTCGGAAATCCGTATTTCGAATATAATTAGTTTTTGCCTAAATGCTTCTAAAAAAGTGTAAATATCACAAATAAGAACATGTTTACTTCGTAATTTGAGGTTGAACTCATTTATATGTTTTGTTATATCTACTGAAAATGCTAATTTCCAAATCCATTCACAATCTGCTAGATAATGAAAACAATGGGCGATTATTTTCAATTAAAAAACATATGAATTTCTTTTCTTATTTAAAAAAATCGCGATAAAAAACATGGCCGAGCCATTGAACTGCTGTAAAATATGGTATATATCTGGGTATTCTATTTCTATTGATTTAAAAAAATTTTAAAACTGATTCTGAAGTGACATATATTACACAATATATTTTTAGATTTTTTTATTGTCTATTGGTGGGTCAGTTAAAACTGGTACGTGGACCAGATGTGGCCCACGGGCTGTAGTTTGGAGACTCCTGGATATATATAATATTATATTATATAGTAGTATTTCTTAATATGCCACGAATACCTATCTACCATTCCACTATTGTGTAAAGGGCTAGAAAATAATCATGCAAACGTTGTATTCTCCGACGGTCCGATTTTTAGTATAAAATATATTATTGCAAAATCTCGGCAAAATATAATGCAAGAATACTCTAAATGCATTTTAGCATCATTTAATAGAAATTAAGTAAAATAATATTTATCACTTCGGATAAAGAATATAATTTTATAATAAATACAATGTACGTATTAGTATAAACTTTTAGTAATAATATAGATATTTAATGGTTTAATGCATATTATAATAAATCATACTGCAGACTAGAGCAAGTTAATTTATTCTCGTGCAAAATAAAATAGTTTATCCCTTCTCTTATATTATATTTTCTTATTTATTGTCTAACTTTGGAATTAAAAAATATTTTTAATATATTATAATTTAGAAATGTGTCTGTAATTGTGCTAAATAATCAAATTGATTTTAGTATTTGGCAATTACTTTTGACCTATAAGCATAATTTCTTTTTGTAGAAATAAATTTGGAGACATACCTATACCTACACAGTTTTCATTTGATAAAAATGAAAACTGTGAAACACTATTAATTCTAAACTTATACTTATCTCTACTTAAATTATAATGTATATATTATATAGGTACCTATATACAATGTAATTTACAATGTAACTTGTTTAAACTATAAGATTTAAAAAAATAACATGTAGTAGTCTTTTTAATACAAAAGTATTGTACTATTTCATTTTTGAACATTAGTTTAAGCAGGTTACAAATCGTATTAGAAATTAATATGTAAAGTGTTTAATTTAAATGTTTTTTGTAAAAATTTTGCGTATTATAAATTATACTTAAATATTTTACCAAAATATAATGATTAAAAAATTTCTAATTAATAATAGATCATTGAAATCATGATGTTTTCTTAATTATGTACCAAAGTATAGAAATGTTATATATTTTTTCTAATACGTTGCATTATTTTAGATTTTGAGTGGACCGTGGTTTTATACAATAATGTTTATTCATATATTTTTTATCTGGAAAAATCTATCGGGTAGAAGGATTCAGATAAGAGTTTTTAAGAAAAAAGTTTTTTAATAGTTAATTCCTTCTAGATATACTTTCCAGAGATCAATTTTTGATTTTTTCAATAGTTTTCTTAAACGTAAAGAAAACTACATTTAAAAGATACATTTTTATAAATGGAAAAATAACAAATAAAGATGTTAAAATAAAATATAATAATGATTACCATATATATAATTAAAATAATATAGGTAGGTGGTAGGTGTGTATTATGGTGATGTAATACAGTTAAAAACTAAAATACAGTCACATAACATTGATTAAATGTATCAATATTCAAAATAGTATATTCAATCAATGGTTATATAGTTACGTTTATTACACCTTAAAATAGTTTTATAGAATGAAATAATTTATCATTGCTTGAAAATTCAATATTTTCACTAATAGTATTCTACCCAACGAGCAAAGTGCTTCCATCCCCTACTGGCTGATTGTTTTTATAAATTGTGCATGGTCCTTAATATAAAAATGTAACATCTATATAGTACATTTTTAATAGCTCAGAGTAGTATTTAAAATCTAATATATAATATTAATGTATTATATCTATAAATTAAATGTATTTAAACATTAATAAATAATAAATAATAAATATAATTTATTTAGTTCAGAATTGCCATACGATAAGTAAAACAATAGTTCAGCATTTTCTATCAACGTTAGTTGATAGCTTTCTTGTTTTTAGATTCTGAGCGTAGCTTAAAAAAATTTTTATGTGTGTAAACATTTTTTTTCGGGTATACGAGGAACAAAATAAGTTTTTGCCTTTTGGGTATATCCGTTTCTGATAGGAAATTATTTTCTAAGTAGTTTTTAAAAGTTTTTAAAAGTAGTTTACGAAAAACTACCGATCTTAACGGAAAATTTTTATAAATCGGAAAATAATATGTAAACTTGTCGTGGTTACTAACTTATACTAATGTATTTTTATATGTATGTAATAATTTTTGGGTAGTTAAAGTTGGGTAGGATTTTTTGAGTGATCAAATGGAAATTTATTGCAATTGATACCTATTTTAAAAAGGTGAATTTTAAATTTTGTCAATATTTTTTTAAACGTAAAGAAAAATTATAAGAAATTTCTAATAAATTAGAAAAAATAGAATGAAGCTCGTTGTAGTATAGGCAGTATAGCTTCGTTCTGAATCGTTTTATCGATATAAATTAATTAGCATTGCTTTAAAATTGAACATATCCATCACCAGTATCATACCCGACGAACGAAGTGCTTCCACCTCCTATTTGCCGGCTTATTATTATTATATTCTTATACATTTTACCTAGAATCTTGATGGCTGCAGGTTTGGAAAAATATATAAGACTATAAATATATATATATTAACATATAGGTATAATGAGATAATAATAATATATTAACAATTTAAAATAATATAATATAATATTATTAATTATCGTTACAACCTGTAAGATAAAAAAAAAATTTCATACTCAATTTGCATATAATATAGTTCTATATAGTTTTTTCCATAATTTCCATAATTCAGTATCACATATAATAATATTTGCATGACATTATTTTTGGTAATTGGTTTTTAATTAATTTCATTTTTTTTTCAAGTTTGATTTGATTATTATTATATTTACGATTTATCCAAGAGGGTCGTTAAGGTTTTACCCAAAGATGCTATGCAATTTTATCCAAGGGTACTATCAAAAGATACCATTTACCTAAACTTTTCCTCCTGTTAATCGTTTAGGAACGAATACTCTAATTAAAAATAATTTAGCTAACATTCAGTATTCAAACTATTGAATTTCGAGAATGGATATTATGTACACTATTTATTATATAATATTTGACAATTTATAGAATATACATATCTCCAAAGCATTTGTGGTATCTCTACAGTGTCTGTGTTTCCGAATATTATAAATAAGCGACGAGTAAGAGTTGAAGACTTGAATAAAATATAATGGATGATGCTATTGTTAAATATTACTATAACTAGATGTTGAAAAATTATAGAAATTACTTTATTTTTAATTTTTATAAATAAATAAAACTTATTGTATATTAAAATTTTCACGTAAGTATATCAATACGTTATACATCATGAGTTTGAATGTATATACGACTTATACGAGTAAAACAATTAACGTATTTGTTACTCGTAAAGGAGTATCAAAATTAGAGAAGTCAGGACAAAAATTTATCGGGATTCAAAAAATTAAAAATATATATTTTACGTAAAAAACCTAAATACCGTAAAAATAATAATTTAAGGAAATATAAAATTCATAGATACTATCAAAACCGCCGGGTATGAGAGAGGGGTTGATTGATATTGTAATTTTGGAAACCATCAAATTCAGGACGGTTAACAATAAAATGTTTGTGGTATAATTCTGTACTGAATAGGCAAATCATGATATCTGTAAAATCGTAAATTTTCAAGACTCTTCCAATACCATATGCGTTTTGAAATAAATTTTTACAAACTTCTTGTTGCTTTTCATTAACGTATAGATAATATTTAACTGTTATAAGCCTATTATGTACTTTAGAAGGTTCTTCTATGGGTAAAAATGTTGTTATTTGCCTTTTTGTGTCTATTATTTGAATTCCATTCATGATAACTTGGTCTTGAGCTATTGGATCACCTAATTGATAAAATTCTTCAAATATTTGTTGCTGACAATTTTCAGGACATACGTTACATTTCTTTTTACAACATAAGCCATTTAAACTAGAAAAAAATTTTTTAAATTTTTTTTCCTTTCCTGTTTTCATAATCCAGTCCTAAATGTTTTTATTTCTCCATAAAACACCTTTTACTGTTTTTGTATCGTTTCTTTTTACTAGTGTGGGTTTCTTTATCATTGTTGTTTGTAGTTACATTATTATCAATAATATAATTACTAGTATCAGCTAGTATCATTATCTACGATGAAGGAAATTAAGAAAATCTTATCCAACACAATATAAACATTAATAAAAATATAGAAATGGCTAAACCTATGATATAACATATTTTGACACATTTTATTATTTTGGCAGAATCTGATACGTGATATATCATAATTCGCCACAAAATATATTATATTATATGAAGTTAACATATTTTTAAAATTGCTTATATATAAAAAAAAAAAACTAATAATCAAATATCTACCATATTTTGCCACAGTAAAATATAAACGAAATACTACATATATCAATAATAAACCGAAAATCGAATTTTTGCAGATATCATGCTTTCTTCAGTACAGAATTATTTATGTTAATAGAGAGTTTTTGAAATTTACATTACATTTTATATAGGTAATTAATAAAAAGATAGTTTTTTGATAGTTCTTCATTATTAAACAGTGTAATTGGTACTTAGTATAAACGTGGTATTAATAATATAATAATATATAATAATAAGGATGTGGAAGTAAAAGTACGTTTTAAATAGGAAAGCTTTTGGGTTGTTAATAATTATTGTATATAATATATGGAATTATATATTATAATTATATAGATGTTTTGTAATACAAAAGATCATATTTTGATTTAAAAGTATAAAAATGAATTAAAAATATTCAACCTATACTATAGTATACTTTAATATAATGACCTAAAATCCCTATACGTACTTAAAATTTTGCGTTATAGAACTGTTTATACAGTATTACATAATACCAACCATAGATATCCCTTTGTTGGCTGCCGGGGGGATATGAAGGGTCTCCTCTAAAAATTATGAACTTATATACCTAATACATAAAATATTTTAAATAAATATAAATATAAAAAAATATATATATATATATATTTTTTCAAATATTACCCAGAATAAACTGTTGTAACATTAAATTTTTAAACATTTTTAGAAAATGTATGTGTATATAGATTTTTTTATAGAGGCACCTATATTTGATACGAACCATATGCATCACTTTGCAAGGGTCAGGAAGAGGCACCCCCTCCCCCGGAAAATAAACTGAAATATATATATTAAATATTATGGAATTAATTGTCAAAACGTTAATATTTGAACTTTTTTTTTTTAAAGAAATACTACCTTAAGTATAGCAGCAACATTACCAACACTGTTTGAATAATGATTTACTATTATTACAGTTATGTACCTATTGAAATTCCGTATAAGCCAAGTCATTTAAATTTTCGGCATTTTTCACCAACTTGGTGATCGTGATCCCAGTGACTGGTATGCGGAACACGCAACTCGATCGGCGCGTATACTATGTGCCGCCGACTGGGAGAGGTTCCCGGGGGTCGCGTTCGCGCGCCATCGGATCAATGTTAAGACCATGCTTGGGCGTTGGTTTCATTCCTTCACGTGTATACGTACAACACAACCTCCGACCTTTCTCCACATCCAACTATTCAGAACTCAAAGGTTCTAAATTTAAAAAAAAAAATCGATTTTTATTTTTATTTTTGCATTAGTAAATTTTAAGTTAAAACGAGATATCCATTAGTACTGAAAAAAAGTACAGCAATAATATTTAATGTTCTATATAAAGGTTCCTATATAAAGTCTATTCATAAATACGACCCATTTAAAAATAATAATTGATGTTTTCTTGTGATCTATCCGACTTATCTAGTAAAGGCCTTATTTGATGCATCAATAATAAATATTATAAATAATATCTGCAATAATATAATGTGATTTATTACGATAAATAAATATATAAAAAGTATATATAGTACATACTTTTAAATAGTTTAAATTTTTAATATCTTAATATAAAATTTATAGTAAAAACATAAATTTTTTTAAACTAAAAATTGGACTTTTTTACTATTTTTGATTTTTAAATTATGTACTTGGAAAAAAAAAATTCCATGTTTCAATGAAATTAAATCATTATTATTAGGAATAACGTTTTATTTAGAATTAACTCTAAAATGACTTAAAATAATGATTTTTTTTTTTAAACTAAACCATACTCAATAAATTTTCATCAACAATTTAAAGATACCGTAATTTAATCAATGAAATATAAATATTAAAAAAAAAGATGTCCATTATTTGTATCATGTAAACAATTTACTTGAGTGTAATAAAAATATGTTTAATTTAATGGAAAGGATGATTGATATGTAAACAAAATGTTCTATGCACGGAAAAATATACTAAAATATTGTAGTTAAATAAAATATAGTTACAATTACCTACTATTTTATAGGTGAAATTACTAAAACTATAATTTAAATATAGTAATTTTGTATAGTTTTCGTAATATTTACTATATTTTATAGTATATAATTATTTTCGGTAGTCTGTTTTGTTTACCGTAAGTACCTACTTATAAGATCAGCGTTTCGTTTGGTCTTCAAGTCGGGGTAGTAGTTAGATTGTAAGAATTAAGTTGTCAACGTGTGGATTGTCTCAAGTCAGGTTTGAATATATCCTGTATTTTTGCATTTTTTAAGTTTTTAACATAATTTACCATAAAATTATTGTAATAATTATTAGATGTATTAGTTTATGTTACTATAAAAAAAAGTCAAAGTACTATAAATTTAGAGTAAAAAATGCTATAATTTTTTTGTTTAATCTGACTAATATTATAGTTATCCTTAATAGTTGGTATAAATAATACTTAACTCAGCAGTTTTTATAGTATTATAAAATTTCCTTTTTTAAATATATCATTTATTTTAATAATATTTATCGGTAGGTAGGGCGTAGGCAGGTGGTGGGCAGGTGAGAAATTTGCTCCCTCCCAAAGTTGCTTTAATTGACTAAATCGTATTGTCAGTCAGCTAAATTGTGTTAAACCTAAATATAATATATCTACAGTATTTATATACCCTGACATCCTATATAACAAATTTAACATGGTTAACGTAGCGTACTCGGTCTGATGTAGTTGTTTAGATACGTAGTAGGTAGGGTAGTTCGATTCCCACTCAGTGCATAAGTTTTTAGGAGCACTGTCGTAAATACGCCGCGGTCATTAATCGGTGTTGTTTCTGACCCAAGTTCAGTATCCGCCATGCCCTGGCATTCATTTTTTCCCCTATTCGTTCGCGGGTATTTTAAACTTATGGAATGTAGTATTAAAATTAACGAAATTAGAAATTGTTTCAAAGATAATTTTTATCCTTAATATAATGATACAATATGCCATATTTCTATGATTCGATTTCGTAGGCTCCAAATCATACCAGCATTTCCTTAGTTTTACATTGATATTAGTATGTATTTTTCTGGATGATGTGTTTTTTTTACTCATGATATGATACAATCGTGCTTATAGTTTTGAAGTATGTGATCAAAACTTCTTAATTTTATTGAAAATCACTTGTCTATTATAGTTCAAAATGTAAAAATAAAACTTTTTTGAAAAATACGTTTCTTTTAGCATTTTTTGATTTTATTCCATGTATAAAATAATATATATTTTTATCCCATATATTTTAAATGTAATTATTTATGGTGTGATTTTACTTACCACTGCATAGTTACTTACAATACTATTGTAAATTATTTCAGAATTTAGTTTTGATCGCAATCATAGCCGAAAATCTATTACTTATATATGACAAATTGAATGAAAGTAATGCTTAAATTTTTTCCTTAATATTTCTATTTTTTTTTTTATTTAAATTTAAATTTCAAAAATTTTTCGTGATCCATTAAAATTTTAATAGGGATACAGCTTTTAGGTCATGATTTCACGACCCATAGTTTGGCAACATTTTGAAGTATTGTAGAACGAATCTTAAAAAATATATTTTGTAAAATTTAAAAATCTACCATTCTATAATATCCTTTAATTTTAAGACAGTGATATTGCAATAGTATTCTTGTAATTAATTTTTAAAAGAATCACATTATTGATTAGGTAATAAAGATAATATGAAAGTACTCATCAAATTGGCTGTTAAAATTTAATTAGGTATTTCCTAAGTAATCGTTAATCGTTGGTATCTTTCTTCTCGATTAATCAATATCATCAAACAAATTTCATTTCTTCCGATATAATGTGTTATGTTATTGTATTACTTTTGATTTGTATTTTTTTCTAGCCTTTTTTTTCAAAATTGTTAATTTATTTGCGTGGTTTAATTTCGGAGGATTTTAACAGCCAATTTGACGAGTACTTTAGATACAATGCATTGCACAAACTTTTAAATATTTATAATGTTCATGATTTAAAAATAAGAAAAAGGTTCTACATTTAAGAAAAATGTTTTGTATTAAAAAAAAATGTGTTAGAAATAATAGTTTTTATATATTGATAGGGTACAGATCTGTAATGTTATATTATTTTCATAATAATGATAATAAAAATAATTTTCTTTAAATTAGCTAGCTTTTTTTAATCAAAAAAATCACTTTTCGGTCATTCTTTGATTGAATTAAATTTCCACTAAATCACTTTTAGCCCAAAGTCCTCGTTCGTTTATCTAAAATTGTTGAAATTTCATTTAATATGTAATATAAGTTTGTCGTATTTTTTCAAACAAAGGTCATCGGACCAATTCGCACGGAAATGCAATGTATTTATTGCGTACCTAATTTGTATTTTTGGTCGGTAAAATTAATATAAAATTATCGTCTACATATAACATATATTGGATTATTTTATAATCGAATTATATTCTCGATTTTATTGTAAATAAATACACGTACATATGACCAACAACAACTTACCGGTTTCAAATGATGTACAAGTGTAGAACCACGGTTGAATGTGTGATGTCATTCGTGTGGCGCGCCGAGGTCAATATAGACCGCAATACCATATTTTCATACTACGTCGCACAGCGTTTAAAATGCGCATAAAAGCAATAATATCGTCTGATAATTTAGACTTTTCCAACATATTTGCCTTCGATTTTGAATTTTCACAATTTTTATTTTTAATTTCAAAAGAACATTTTTAAACAGTTTTAAATAACTTTATAGGTATTTCACTTTAAAAAAAATTCAAAATTCAAAGCGGTATTTTTTTTATTCAATTATTATAAATATATTTTTGTTGTAAATTAATGGAAAATTACAATATTTTTTAAATTTTCGAGTATTATGAGATTTTTGTTTACTATATCGTTATTGTTTTTACGTAAACCTACAACATAATACTTTCAAAAAGGACCTTGATAGCAATATAAAATAAGTAGGTCCTCACTACTAAAGATTTTCCAAACGATACTCGCGTTACTGTAGAGGTTTTTTTTTATTAAACACATCTAGTATTGATGCCAAACTATTTAGGCTGAAATAAAATGAACATTTTATTACACTATGCATAATACACATGTATGTACTTTTTACACAGAAAACGGGAATCGAACTGCCTACTTACGTACCTAAACAACTACATCAAACCGAGTGCACTACGATAATCAAGTTAAATCCGTGAAGGATGTCGCAGTATACAAACACTATCGATAACGGGCGGCCGATACCCGAAATAGTTTTAATATAATAACAATTCGATAAATTTGACTAACTGAACTTTATTTTAAATGAGCAAAAAAAAAAAAAGACAACACGATTTAGCCGATTGAAAATACGATTTGGTCGACTGAAGCAACTTTGATGGGAGGCAATTTCCCCCTGCCCACCACTAGTTACGCCCCTGCATTATGTCGCTAAAATAAACTATTATTTTTATTTTAAAGGAAAGTTCATTATTTTCCTTAATTTAGTGTTTATTTAGGTAAAAATTTTTACTTAAAAATAAAGATTTACCTATCATACAAGAATAGAACAATTTTTTTACATATCAATCACCCTTTTCTTTAAATTAAACATACTTTTATTATACTTAAGTAAATTGTTTGCATGAAACAAATAATGAATATTTATATTTTAAATATTTATGTTTCATTAATTGAATTACGGTATCTTTAAATTGTCGATGATAATTTATTGAGTATGGTTTTAGATTAAAGAAAAACATCATTATTTTAACTCATTTCAGCGTTAATTCTAGGTAAAACGTTATGCTTAATAAAAATGATTTAATTTAATTCAAGATTAGAACGTTTTTTTTCTGAGTATACAATTTTTTTAGGAAAAATATTTTATTTTCGTGTACACTATTTTTAGGCAATTTGTTTTACGCTGTTCTAGAAATATGGAGACAATTAACTTTTTATAGTTGTATATTTTAAAAATAACCTAACATGTAAATAATAATTTTTATATCATAAATTCATTAACAGTAAAAATTATTTTTTATAACTTTCTATTTTGGAGTGAGTTTTTTGAGTTTTGGTTATATATACTTAATATCTATGTATTTTTTTAAAGCATTAAAATCTGAGTCTTTTTTTTAATAACCATTATATTATTGTACACGTAAAATATATGAATTTATTATTATACCCATATATTTTATTCTAGTAAAAAAATACTGATTCAAATACTTTTAGTTTTTAGCTTTTATCTTTTAGTTTGAGGTAATCGTCAAATAATTTTTTGGTAGATGTATTTAAAATATTTTTATATGTACGTATTATGTATACACTACTTACTCATATTATATTCACTTTATATAAGTATATAATATATACCTACTAATTAAATATTGTTTTAATACTGTTCAGTGCAAATAATGAATCTATATATTGTTTTTTTTGGTTTGTTCAGTGGTAACTATATTTATTACTATTGTATTGATTTTGGTGTCCCGACAATTGAGCGCGGAAAATTGAGCGCGCGACAATTGGGCGCGCGACAATTGAGCGCGGCGACAATTGAGCTCACCGACAATAATTTTTATTATAGAACATGGTCATAATTGAACGCTGCGACAATTAGGCACACGGAAATATCATTTCATCACTCATATCATTTATACAAGTACATGGTTATCTATACCTATTT
>JAIPRL010007515.1:0-23216 GCA_025469235.1 Pemphigus obesinymphae
GTTTATAAATCACCAATTATTTTTACTGTCATTATTTTTAATATAATATACAAACACGGATCAAGGGGGGGGGCCCGGGCCCCTCGGCCCCCCCTAAATACGCCACTGTATATTCGGTAATAACATCCAAATACGGAGAATCCCGGGTTTTTTGTTATCTCGCCACCGCTGCCTTGCCAATTTATCTGGCGACGACTGTACCTACTTGGACATACCGTTATGTCAAGAAATGATAAAATATCTACCTATTGCAATATCTTTTTCCGATTCGTTTTGATATTATTCGGTTATAATATCATTTTACAATCATATATTAAATATAGATACTTGAGCAGTTGTGACTGAAATATTTTAATTAAAAATATTACCTATTATTATTATTTTATAGTATTTCAGATACTGAAATAGTAAATATAAAGATAATTAGATAATTATATAAAGATGGCGGCTTCCTTCGGATCGTCACTATGAGTATATGAGTATTGGACTTCTTCCAAAGTAATGCCTAGAGACGGTTCCGGGGGGAGTGGTATAGCCAATAACAACCATAAAAAATTAGATAACTAGATAAATTTATTCCACTCTCCTATGAAATATTTTGATACCTATATAGCTATAGAACTATAGACAATTATGTTAAACATTTTTATTTATATAATGTTATGTATTTTATTTTTATATTGTTATTTTTTAATTATTTTAAGAAATATTTAACATAATATATATATATACTAATTATATTTTTGAGAGTATCTTTTATGTATCTTTAATACTTGTATCTTGTATCGAGATACTTTTTATTTAGTATCTTACTCAACCCTGACTATGTATGAATATACTGGGTAACCCACAGTGATTACATAATATATATTTACATATGTATTGTGTGTAAATTTAAATATAATATGTATGTATAATAAACAAAATTATTATGAGACATTTTTTTTAAATATGCTAATAGTTAAAATTGAATTTTACTGTAAAACTATTGTTAAAATAAAAAAAATTAAAATGTAAAAGATACTCTATATTATACTTTACATTTTTTTTTTTTTTTTGTAGGAAATCGATTGTTTCATAAATATGGTGATTTTTTTTTTTATGATTTTTATTTAAAACAATTTTCTGATATTCCATAATTTTACAATAAAGCCCAATGTACATATATAAATTAATATAAATTATAATCAACATTTAACAAGTACATATTTAAATTGATTTATTGAATAGGTAAGTATATTATAATATAATATAAATTAATATTGTCAATCAATATACTAATCTTAAATAGGCCGGTACTTAATAATAAAATGTATTAATAATATCTAATTTTATTACTACAATGATATAAAGTATAAACGTAATACTTAGCTAATAACATAAACTGTTCATTAGTGTAAATTCTTTGTTTTTTCAGGTTTTGATGTAAATTGAAATATTTACTGCGATAAATTCTAATAGGCACCTACCTACATGTCTGAATGTTTAAACAAAAATATGTTGATACGACATTTTAAAATGGAATTTTCGTTTTCGCTATATTTAACCTTAGTAATAAAAAAAAAAAATAATAAAAAATATGCAGACTGTTCAAATTAGCAATATCTACCTACTGCATAATAATTCTTTTTTGACGATTTGGCAGTTAGGTACTGTAGCAGTCTGCACTTGCCACTAAGAGTGCAGTCTAATATGAATTCTCGTATAATTACATTATATATATAGGTACCAGCAATATAATTATCAATATTGATATCTAATAACTAATATCTTTTGGAGATTCCCGTTTCAAAATTGTAATCGTAGTTGTGATCTAAAAATAACGCACCAGTGAATCAGTAATGATAGATCTATCGCAACAAATAATTTAGTATATAACAAGTGTACGCGTGTAATAGTCGAATGTCCGAATATAATTTATAATTTTGCCTCGAAATTAGTTGAAATTTTACAAGTTAAAATAGTGCGCGAGGAACTAGTGAATAGCAGAATATTATATGAATATAGTCTATGTCAAAAGACTGAATATTATTAATAACTGAGGATTATAATACTGACGAATTGTATTATTAATAGGTACAAATAATATACCTAATTAGGTACCTATATATTTTGAAGTTGTTTTAAAACGAATACACGAGATGTTGGCCAATGCTTTAGGTAAGGATATTTTAAAATATTATTTTAATCTTTCATTCTATTATATATTTAAGTTAGAACGTTAAGTATAATTGAGCAATAATTTGAAATATTATGAACTATGAATGACATTTTATATTGACATAAACAGAATAAATTATTTTGAAAATAAAAATTTTCAGAGTTTAAAAATTCAATTTGGTTATGCTTATATACTTTATAATCACTAATCTAAGGTAGGTACTATTTATTTTATTCAAGTATTTACACCCTAGAAAATTATAATTATGTTAAATTTCTCGGTCAAAGATTAATTATTATGACGATGTATAATTGGAGCCTGCAAGGCGTTGTTGAAAATAGCAAATTTTTTACAAGTCATATTCCCACACTTATTTTTTTTCTTTTGTTTAATAGGTACTTTTAACGATAGATCGTTCAGAACCGCACACACTTTAATTTCAGTTTTAAATTAAAACAAACAAAATGTAGATGAATTTTTTTATTTCTATATACTAACCTATCTACAAGTAGCTTATTCGATATCACTTGGGTTGTCAAAAACAGGTTTTTTTTTATGGTTTTTTAAATGTTTTAAACACGTGTTTTTTGTTTTAAATGTTTTTTCATAATATGAATTTTTTGGTTGGAAATTCCGGTAATCAAAAATTGATGAACCATATATTTTGTAGGGTAACAGAAACATGAGTCAAAGAAAAAAAAAACTCAAGTATAAATCTAACGGAAAAAGTTCAAATTTAAAAATGTATATGCAAAATAGTTTAAATTAAAATTATAGTCTAGGTATATGAATATTTTTGGAAAATGTCAAACCTCATTGATGAGCAATAAAACACGAAATTTATTAATAGATATCTGTATAGTGTATAGGTACATTATTAATACCTATATATTGAACATTAAAATTAAAAATACATTTTCACCCTATATATTACATTGTTACACCACTGTTTATATAATTTAAACATTACTTAGCTTTTGGTTTTAGTAAAAAAAGTATTGTTTAAGTATTTATTGTTTGATTTGGTTATTACTTATTACCACGATTATTATAAAAAAAATATATCGTTTATATAGGATTTATAAATTATAATCCAGGGGTAGATCCAGAATTTTTTTGTGGGGAGGAGTGAGCATACCCTTGAGTGATTTTACGGGTTTACCTATTTGTCTAAAATGATGTCTATATAACATATTATTCCTAAGTATATATTTTTTTGTATTTGGAGAGGGCACAACTTGGATCCACGCCTGTTGTAATCTAAATTGAAACCACGAGTATATTATAACATCACCTACCTATTTTATATTTATAATATGATATTAATAATATATCATATGAAAACTTCATGTTTTCGGTTTCATAGTAATATTGTTCTGTAATATATAATATAATATCATACTCTTATAACCCTTATAACTAATGTTTTATATGTTTTTTGGTTAGAATTATATTTATAATCAATATAATGATAATTGTGGTTGATATCCATAATAACTGAAAAAATATCTTTTTAGTCCGTGGCTTATATCTTGGTGATACCGTGAATACGTCTTGCCACAGTGGCGTTTTAGTGACAATTCATTTTGAAAGATCTTTTTTCTTTCTTGGAAAATGTTCAGCCCCCTCCCCCCCCCCCAATAAAAATCTTAGCTACGCCACTGACTTGCCACAAAACTTCTAGGATAGAATCATAAAATAATTAATTAATAATAAAATAAATAATTATGGAATTAAGCAGTATTACTAAATGTTTTGTATAGATACCAGCTAAAATAATACATTAAACCAATTATTTAATATTTTATGTACCTACATTAAATTTGAACATTTTGTATAATATAGATTTTTCAATTTAAAAATGACTAAAAAATGCTGTTCTAAATTAATGTTTTTATTGATGTTTTAAATACATGTTTTAAACATAACAACTCTGGATTTTACAGCTGACGGACCTAATTTAATTAAAGTCTTAAAAATAAAATAAACTTGGTAGGTATTTTATTCTGTTAAACTGTTACAACACTTAGTTTATTTTAGTTTATAATATAATATATAGCCTAGTAAATTCAGACCATTTAGATCTCGAATAACATTTGACGTAAGAGGCCTATGGATGGGGACATTTTTAGACAATGTTCATAACGACCTAATAAAGGTGTGTGCCAAAATGCAGCTAGATACTACTTTTTCTGAGTAAATATAAGTAAAACTTATTTTTTTTCTTATTTGACCGTGCGAAATTGTGTATTCGTATTATTGTGTATTTTTTATAGTTGATATATCAAAAGTTGTAAAACAGTTTTAAACGATTGTTTGCATGTAAAAAATATATCTATATAAAGAAAATTCCATCCTCTAAAATTTTTTTCTTAAACTTTTTATCGTACGACGAATAAAAAGCGAAATATTTACGAAAAGGCAATTTTTTTTTTTGTAAAAAGTTAAATTTTCAAAAAAATTTACATTTGACAAGTCTTGTTACACAAAAACAGTCACTAGTACACGAAATATATTTTATCTCTTTTATAAATATTCATCTCTTCTATTAATTTTATTTGAAACTTTTTATCGTAAGACCAATGTAAAGCAAGATATTCACTCAAAGGTTATTTTAGTGAACGTTGACCTCGAATAACGTTTGACGCAAGAGGCCTGTCGATAAGGACTTTTTAGATAATGTTCATAAAGGACTAATAAAAATGTGTGTCAAAATGCAGCTTGATACTAATTTTTCTGAGTTGATATGTTAATTTGACTGGGCTAATAAATATGTTTCTAAAATTAAAACTTAAAAATCATAAAATTTTCAAAGAAAATCGATAATTTACCTAATTTAAATGCGGAGTAAGATGTGGTCTATCGAATAATATATTCTACTAATATATTTACTAAAAATATATTTTATTATATGCATGTATGATCATAAAAAATTATCATATAGTCATTATCTAATTTATATCTCTATATTTAATTATTTTGACGTGTCGGCTCAAATTTCATTTTTTTTTCAAGCCGAAAACCCGATAATAGGTATGCTATGCCTATATATATATATTTTTTAACCTAACCCTTACAGGGAACCCTATTTTTTCGTTTTTTTTTTGTTATTAATCGATAGTGGGTACTTTTAAAGCTCATTACGAATCTGAAAAAAAATTGACTGTCTCGTACTTAATTTGGAAGTTATAAACTTTTGAATTTCACACAAATTTACTCTTTTTTTATTCGCGCGATGTCGCGCGTAAACACACTAATTACAGGGGATTACACTACATTACTAATTGTCCTAACCCATGACTTCCTATAGTAATACTATTATATGCTCACCGTGTACCGTGTACCTGGTGCCAGGCATACAAGACGCTTCCAAAATTTGAAATAGTATACCAAAAGTTTCCGAGTGGTTTAACCAATCAATCAGGGAGCTCTTTATATAATAAATAGCTCGATATACGGCGAGCATGTAATATCGTTTAAATATTTTAATAGGTATAGGTAGGTAAATTGATACAGACATTTTTGTTTCCATTTATTTTTATTTTTTATAATAAAAAACAGTACTTTCCCTACCCATCGGGTAGATCAGTGACCTAACGGGTGAAACCTCGCTATGTAAGAATGACCACTCACTACGCCTACCGGCTCAATAATAGCGTCCACCTTAATGATAACCTGCACTGTCCACTAGAATATGTGCACGAGCATTATCGATCTCGGTTATAGTATCTATAGCTGTGTTATCAACACATCGTGTGAGGAGAAAAAAAGGATCACGAAGGGTGGGGGCATGTTATCACGTTGATACAGGTAGTAACCGTATAATAACTAATAATGTGTAGTGCGTACCCGTTCGTTATCAGTTATGAAGTACTAACCTCTCGTAAAATATATCGTTTTATATAATACAAAAAAAAAAAACTTAAAGTTTCTATAACTTCTAAAATAAGCGTGAGCGGTTCAAAAATTTTTTAGATTCATAATCAGCATTAAAAGTATTATTGACTAAAAAAAGTAAATTATAAAAAATAAAATTATCTAGCACTATATGTAGCTGATATATATATACATATATATTATATATCTACTCTTTTATATATTTTATAAGTTGTTAAAAATCCCATTAAAAAAATTTTAATTAAACTATAAATCTAAAAAAAATGTATATTATATATATTGAAAATTGATTATGTTGAACATCAGATAATATTGTTATCTATCATATGTTTTTGTTTCATATTTCTAAGATATTTTTAAAACGATAAAAATTAGAAATAGGTACTATTGTGAGCTTTTCATTGGAAATAATTGTAACAATAAAGATAAGAAAACTTAAGCATTATAAATTATAATATTTTATTGAACTTATAAATTAGAATATCATAACTAGCATAATATTCATAACTATTATATTTTCTATAAATGTAAAAATATTTACGTTCGTCAGTAATTTAAACTTTGATTATTAAAACTGTTTTTTCTATAGTATACCTTTCTACATTAGGTATACCTATGTTACATTCATTGTTAATAAAACCATAGACTTAAAAAATTGGCGTTTTCATCTTTACAGTAACATTATACATTATATAAAAAAATCAAACTTCAATTTCTTTTTATACATTTCTATAAAGTGGCGAAAAGCTTTAAAAATGTATAGTAAATAATTTATATAAATTAACATTGCCTAGTCAATTTCATCATTGAATGTAAATGTAACATATATATATATGTATTGTATTCTTAAAAAAAACTTTATTTTCTTTATTTTAGCAAAGGTTAAGCCTGTTCAATGGTGGTACCAGATATTTTTTCTGGGGGGGGGGAGGCAAATCATGACTAAAATTTTTTCAATTGGGCAAATATATTATAGGTACTCGATTATTTATATTTCATTTGGGTTTTTCATTATGATAATAGGTACTTATATTATTGAGGTTGATATTTCGTTATACTTTAACCTGTTGTAGGCATGTAGATAGTTATAAATTATATAAATCAAGTAGGTAGAATAGGTAGGTAAATAGAGAAAAATTGACGTTTTAAATAATAATAAATAATAATAAAAAAAAAAATAAAAATATTAAAATAATAATAAATTTTCGTAATAAACTTATGAAAAACTTAGAAATTATAGTATTGAAAATCATATATAATACTAGTGCATAGTTTTTTTTTTAATTTTATAAATACCTACTTTTTACCATTCACTCAAAACATTTGAATCTAGTAAAACTTCCATTTTTTACCATTTGTGTAGGAGTTTACTAAATGCCTGATTTAACTATGTGGCTATAACATATCTATACACCTAAGTATATTATTATATTATAGTGTTAACTAATAAAATAAAATAGATATTTTGATTATCTACATAATGTGTATAATATTGTATTATATATACAAAATATTATTATTACAAAAATTTTTATAAAGTAGATATTTATTATATTAAAAAATGTATACATTGATATACCTATAGGTATGTAATAGATTTACACTTATTTCAGTATTTATTTAGTGTATTTATTATCTACACGAATGCTTAAAAATGCCACCGTGCAATTCGACAATATTAAGTGTTACACGAATGTAAATTAATGAAATACATGAAAAATGCTATAATAGTATGGCCTTTTCTAATAATTTCGAAATCAAATCAAATGATGGTGTCCTCACAGAATAAGATCATTTTGTGGTATATTATCTAAACAAGTGCACATTAAAAAATAAATAAAAATGCTACGAGGTATTTTTACACAACACAACAGATGAAAAATGATATTATATTAAATACTTGAAATTTAAATTTTCAATTGGGTCATAAATAGGCAATGCAAGACAACATTTTCCTTGTTCTTTTCCTAGCGCCATCACTGGGCCTATTTAATTAAACGTTTAACAGTATCTCATACCTATTATATACTAAATTATTAAAATTGCCATTTAGTCTATTAATCGATTAATTATCATTTATAGCTGCTAATAATCGATTTTATATATAATTAAATCAATTGTCTTTAATTTAACCTATTGATCGATAATTATGTGCAATATTGAGAATTATAAAGACCTTAATTAATTTCAATTAGAAAAATTAAGTTTACTACCTATATTTGTATAAGTACCTAAGTATATAACACTATAAACTAAGTTAAATAGTGCTAATCATTATATTTTATTGGACTAAAATAATAATATGGGATTAAAATAATTCAGAAAAAATTAAAATTAAAAATTTTAGAATATCATATTCTGTAAATATCTGTAATTTTCTCATATTATTCAACTAATTTTAATTTTTAATAATCATATCATCAATTGATAAATCGTATATCTATGTTTCAATATATTATAGTTAGGTACATTTGAATACGCTTAAATTGGATATTTGATATTAGAAAAACTGAACACTATCTATAATTCTATACTTATACATGTACTCGTAATTCAACTTAATATACTTATATGAACATATGACAGAAGATAATAAAAAAATATGTATACCTATGGTTTTGACCATTTTTTCCTATAGAAATGATCTATATTGTAAAATCTCATTTTCAACTATTTTCATGAAAAGAAAATTATTTTTTTATGGAGTATCAAATTTAGATAAGGAAGAACAAAGTTAATATTAACATTAACACATTTTTAAAAAATAGTCAGGAGTGAATAGTGAATTATTTATTGACTATTTACTATTGTTAAAGTTAAAAATGAAAACTGAATTTAATTTCACTTGAATAACTTAATAAATATATATATTAATATTTTAACAAATTATTGTTTATCCATGACATGCAGATTATACATTAAACAATAACCTACTTTTTTTTTATCTTTAATAATTAATAGCACAATACGAGTTTATTTCAGATAAAATGGATATCTAAAATAATTAGATAAGTAATAAGTTTAATTTTTCTGTGCATTTATTATTATATTAATTTAAGATAAAAGGTTTCTGGCCACTTTATAAAACTTTGATTCCAAGTTAAATAATTATTTTTTAATAAAAATTAACTAGTTACCTATATTATTAATTAACTGACAGATTTGTTTTAACTTCCTAGTTAATTTGATAATTTTACATAAAATTTAATTAATTAAGTTAATTTACTTGATTTTAACATATTAACTAGTTGATAATCATCCTTAATTTTAGAAGCAATATATTATCAAGTTGAAGAATTTTTTCTTAAGGAATCTTTAAAACAGAAATCGAAAAATATGGAATCACGACGTTTAGCCGGCAACTAGTGAACTGACAGGACAATAGGCCGTCAGACGTTGGACCGACCAGATAATATTCAGACACGTAGAGGCGTATTTACGGGGGGAGGGAGTACTGAATACCCCAAAATCAAAAAATACAGATTTCAATGACTTAATTACCTATAATACATTTTTGTAAATGTTACTTTTAAATAATATTAATTAGAGATAGAATATTGATGACTTGAAAAAATAACGATAATGTTCTAAAAACTAATATAATGACTATATTTTAAATTCTGAGTGGAACGAAATATTTCTTTGTTTTACGATATTTATTATTACTTGATTTTATGATCAATTTTTTCATGTGTACCATTTTACAACAGGAAATTTTATCAGCATGTTACTTTTATGAATTAATTTGTTAAGTAATTTATTAAATACATGCACAAGGAAAAAATATTGAAAAATGGTGAGAAAAAGAGTTAAAATAATGATTATTTCTTCACAGTTCTCAATATATTGTTTCTAAACATAAAAATAATATATAAAAAGAATATATGCCAACTACCGAGAGTATTTAAAAAAAAGATTATAAGTAACAACTAGTTTCGACCATAAGTACATCATCAGGCTAAACATTTGAAATTTCACAGAGTAAATATTTATATAATATAATTATATATGTATATATATTTTACTCAACGTTGAAAAAATCACGTTTAAAAAATAACAAAAACATTTTAAACGATTAATAAATGTTTAAACAAATATTTATATAGTGAGAGTATTTACTATTTCCAATGACATTATAAATATAGGTATAGGTTAATGTTTTGCGAATCAAAAATCGACGAAATTAGTATAATAGTATTATTATATACTAGGTTGTGTTTCTTATAGAAATTTTAATCATTCATTATCAAATTCAAAGTAAATTTATCAATTGAAACTTAAAAGTTTACCAATTTAATATTTTAATATTATATTTTACAACTATCATTATCGTTAAGTTAGTTTTTACATGGTCTTTCTGTCAAAAACTGCTAACATTTTTATCGGGTACCTATACTTACGCTTAATTAATAAACTTAAAATATTCTGAATTCGCCAATAAATATCTTTAAAAATAAATACCACCTTTTACTTCATATTACTGTTAAAAATTAGGAAAACTATATAGAGATAGAAAAATATGTAATACTGAAAATAATAATTTCATCCTTCGTTTTTATTTATGCTAAATGATAACAATTTTTCCAGATGATACAAAACATTTTACAAAAATATTCTAAAAATTTGAAAATTAAATGCATTTAAAGCTAAAAATGTCTATAAATTCAAAATTTAAATGAAATATTCTGAAAAAGTATTATTTATCAAAATAATGGAAATGTATAAATCCCTCTGTCCCCATTATAGGTACTTATGATATTTTATCTGCCTACTAGGTGATTTTTACATCTAAATATAGTAAAATATAATATAAGAGTTGTATAAATTGTTGGTTTTCAATATTTTTTGGAGCCTCCTAGAAAAAAGTCGAAAATGCACCAATGCCGACATAGTATTTTAAATACACGTTTTATCAAATAACAATTCAAATTTATTTTATAATTTTCATTACAATTTTTTAATTAAATAACACCAAATAATTAGTTTATAATATTAATGGTTAATATAGTTAGGTATATATTATATCATAGCCCATAGGTACTATATATTATTAAAAATTAATTGAAGTTATAAAAAAAAAGTTATTAATATTAATTTTATAAATATATTGAGTTTTAAATTGCAATTTATTATTAAATTTTAATATGGTACAGGTGTGGATATAAGGGAGGATAAAGGGTCTTAGCCTTCCCTGAGCTATACATTTCTCTACTACGCCTGTACGTTGAAGCCACCCTAAACTGGTTCATCTTTTGATAGCTGATTATTAGTTTGTCATTTTTAATCGTGTTTTTTCTCAGTGTTCTCATATTCTAATTCTCCGATTTGAGCACCAGAATTTGAAAACGAATAAAATATCATTTTGACGACGAACGACAAAGACGATTTTTCTCTACTCACTCTACTCACCGCACACTCGATCCGACAACAGAATGTTTAGTATAATATAACACGTAGTCGTGTAAAAAATAACTAGGCGCTCGGCTTAGCGTAGCGGAGTATGGCGGGTAGCGGAACGGTGTCTGGGTATACAGAGTACTATACAGTTCAAACCCTTGGAATATATTAATATTTTATATTCTCTCTTCCTTTCACTAAATACACGGAGGCTACTGTAGTCTCGTGTATAAAGAATACTGTTTTCATTCTGTATTCACCATAGTTTTAATTATACGAATTTTGATTGTTATTTTTTTAATTTTGAGTTTTACGGTCACTTGCATTTTTCAAAATCTTCCCTCTATATTATTTTATATTATATAAATTCTTCTCTCACTTATTTTAACACACATATAATCAACATAATATCTTGAATAGGCATAACAATATATGTATTAGTTAATTATTAGCATTCCTCTCATTCGATTGTTTTATTTTTATTTTTGCGATGGTCGCAAATTATTATTATTTCGTATTCGAATATATTCAAAATCGTATTCGACGAATAATAAATAATGTATTCATATTAGCTGTATTAAAATACTCAATTCTTGCTTTACATTTGAACAATATTCCCATTATGTATGGAATAAATAGAGAAAAAATATTTAGATTGCATATTTTTTGCAATACTTTTTTATTTTGAAATTATATTTTAACATATAAATGTAATAGGAAATGAACCTAGTTTTGAAATATAATAATATAGTTAAAAATATATACTATTTTAATTACTAATTTCAGATGTGTATTCGAAGTATATTTCAAATACCCCGAGATACATGTAAAAAGTTGTTTAAGAACAAATGAAATCATTGTAAAAGATTATAACGTGTAGATTTGGTGTCATCGACTTGGTATTGACATCGGCATTTAACGTGCTATATACGATCATGGTTATATTATTATTTAAATAAAACACGAAGGGAAAAATTATTTTAAAATAAATGTTTATTCTGAAATATTTAGAAAATATTGAATGAAAAAATTATTAAATACAAATAAATAATATCTATTCATTATTCATAATTTGATTTCGTAAATACTCGAAATTAAATATATTAAAAACATTTTCAATACCAAAAATAGTATTAAGTACTTACTCAATAAACTTAAACTATATATAACAATAAACTTAATAAATTTAAACATTTATTAAATCTTGTATTCAACCATTACATGTGATGTTTAACATTAAATAAACATTTAATAAACATTAAATTTGGTTTGATCGAATGTTGCTAAACCTTTCAGGCAACCTTATTTAAAAAATTCTTGAAGGTTCATACAAATTGCATAGCAAGGTTCAATGCAATATTGAACCCAAGGTTCAATGCAATATTGAACCGTTCTCCTGAATCCCTTTCTCACAAAAAAAAAAACTTGCAAGCAACCACCATGCATTTTTATTGTATTCCCCTCCCATTATCTGATTATTGTAATACCTTCTCGGAATGTGTTTTTTTTTTGTTGTTGTAAATTTTGCAACAAATTTTAATTTTTGTGATTGGATTCGAACCTCCGATCATCACTTACTTAATAATCTAATGATACAAACGTATAGTCGGAATTGTGAGTACATATGAATGCTCCAGTAATGTTATACGATTACAAGCACGGCAGTTATTTTTGATTTTTGAAAAAAATTATATATTTACATACTTAAAGTATTCTTCAATAAAAATAAAAATACTACTCAATATGTATTTAGAATACGTATTTAAATATACAATTATAGATGAGCGATACTAAGTATTTATATTTTGATACTCGATAGGTACAATAATGTACTGTTATCTAATGCTGGTTTTGTTAATTATTTTTTCGACTTGGAAAAAATAAATTATTTATACAATAAAAGTGATAAAATGTGAATTTTTGAAACTTCCAAAATGTCTAACTATATTATAGACTAATATACACTTTAGTCGGAATAAACCCTAACTAAAAATATTCAAAGTTACAATTGTATTTTTTACCTATACGTACAAATTTAAATAAATGAAAATTTTTGAATTACAAGGTTTTAGAATGCGGCTTTTAATATTCCTATACCTACATAATATAATATTTTATAGTTATTGGTATATTTTATTCAGTGTTATTATATTCTATAGAAATTATGTTCAACATTTTGTGAACATTTGATAAAACTGCATTTGTTTTCAGTATTCACACGCATATATTTAATTTTTATGAAATATGTTTTTCAAAAGTATTCAGAATAATTTAAAATTATGTATTTGGAAAAATATTAAAATACTTAGAAATGATTTAAATACTAATATCCAAATACCAAAAAACGACATTCGAATAGTTTATAATCTAGCGTTTTATATAATATACCAGTATGAGAACTTTTTATTTTTAACGAAGGTTAGATTTGATAAATGTATGTATCCAATATTTAACACATGTCAAGTATTTAGAAAGTTGAATATAAACTAACTGATTAAGTTATAAAGTTATCAAAAAAATATCTTGTCGCTTCATTTTAACTTTCTATACTTAATACTAGGCAATAGTTCTGCATTAAGGGTATAGACACTATAGACATACGCAATGAAAGTATTGTTCATTTCAATAAAATTTTTATCAAAATATTTATTTATTTGATACAAAAATTGTTTTATTTAAATACTCATTTATTCGCTGACTTTTAGAGTATACCTATACCTATTTAAATACATATTTTTATGTAAATTAATTGATTTTTATATTGTTAATATGGTTTTTATATTTTATTATAAAGTATTGTTTTAATAAAAGTCCAAGTTCAAGTCAAGATGTATTGATATACCAAAAATATGGCTATTGTGTTAGCGTACCTATATTAAAAACACAATATTTTTAAAATTTATGAATTAATTTGACAATAAATAAATATTAATTAAATATTAAGTCCTTAAAGTATTAGAATGCAAATATATACTATATATATTATATACTACATATAGTATTTGCATTTAAATAGGTATATTTATAATAAAGTATTTGAGTTATTTTAAATACTTTTTTTAAACAAATCCAGTACTTGAATTGGAAACAAATTAGAAGCTGTACAAAAGTGCAAGAATTAAAAATTGCATCCCTGCAGAAGAATTAAATGTCTTCAATTCTTATCAACTCTTAAAGGGCTCCTAAACAACTCCATGGACTGAGATTTCATAACATAATAATAAATAAACACTATGTTTTATATAAATGAAAAATTTTTAATGCAGTAGGTATATCTATTATTAAGTAATAATAATAAACTTGAGTACCAACCTATTATATAAAAAATATTCAAATTTACTTTAGATTTAAAAAAAACATAATTCATCTATAATAGGTATATTATATACTAAATTCAGAAAATCTAGAATTTTTTATTTTCTTCTCCCTCGCGGCCCTTCAAAATTGGTCCTTTTAAAAATTACTCATCTTTTTTTGATTTTAATTTTGAAGTGAGTAATAATTTTGTTTTTTTTAACAAACAAATCTATGAAATATATTTCTCTTAAGTTTATTATACTAATGAATAGGATTTCAAATAACAATAAAAAATAAATAGTATGAAGGTTGAATCAGAAATTCAAATGGTTTGATTATACTTAAGTTTCGAATAGTAATTTTTTAATCCAGAGCCTACTTGATTTATTAAAATTTACAAAGAAAAGATAATAGATTAGAAATTGAAAATAAAATAATAGAATTTTATAGATAGAGTACAATTCAATGAATATTTAAAAAACTGAGAAAATGAGTCATAAGTTCAAATGGTTTGAATATTATTAAAATTCCTAGTTGTAATTATTATTATTATTATTTTTTTTTGAGCCTAATTTATTGATTAAGATTCAAAATAAAGTTGACTGAATTTTTAAAGAAGAAAAAAAAATTTAAAAATGAATGAGAAATTCAAACGGTTTGATTATTAATAAAATTCCGAATAGGAATGTTTTAATCTAGAGCCTGATTGATTGATTGAGATTCATAAATAGTAAAAAAATGTATTGAATGGATATAATGAAATATAGTAGGTATCAGTGATAGAAAAATTTTAATTAAATATTCACTTATTAATTCCAATGGTTTAATTATAAATAAAATGCTGAATGATAAATTTTGGTTATGAACCAATTTCATTTATTTATATATATATCTAAAAAAAATTTTTGGGGAACATTTATATTGGTTAAATGGTTAATTACAAACAAAAATAAAAATACGCAAAGCTTGGGTATTTTCCCTGTTTGTAATGTTAATTCTAGCAATCATGCAAACATAATAATTTTTATCATAATAAAATAATAATAATAATCTTACTTCTTAGTGTAAATCATGTAATAGTTATTGTTGTTTTAACGTATCTTGTAGAAAATATTTGTTATAAAACAAATGTATGATTTTATAAATTAATTTAGTGGAGAAATGTTTTTGTAATATTTTATTTTATTAGAATTTTTCTCAACCTATTAGGTTTGAAGTCTACAGCACTAGTCGGCTAATTACTTGGGCGAGTTTTTCCGTGGTTATTATTCCTATGTGAATTATATGAAATTTAAATTGAGAATAAAAATTGTTGTATTGATACTGTGTTACTGGCGAATAATTAAACCATTTTTCACTTTAACTAATGATCTGAGCCCATT
This sequence comes from Pemphigus obesinymphae, assembly GCA_025469235.1. NCBI lineage: Eukaryota > Metazoa > Arthropoda > Insecta > Hemiptera > Aphididae > Pemphigus > Pemphigus obesinymphae. The sequence goes on from JAIPRL010007515.1 coordinate 16,135, forward strand.
GATAGTATTCCTATCGGCGACCAGCCAAAGTTATTATATGAATTTGATTAGTTTAATCAGCCCTTATGTATTCAGTAAAAAAAAAAAAATGTGTGTAATAAAATAAAAAGTGTATTTGTGTGTGTAATAATTTTTTTTTATATATGAAAAATTTTAAATTTTGATTTCTGTTCGATTTATAATTAGAGCATTTATTTATTAGAGTTTTTGTCAGTATTATTTTAATAATAACTAAAATAATAAAGCTCTAATTGCCTAAAGTTGAGCTCCACTTTGTAGTAATCTAAAAAGAGGAAAGATAACAGTGAATATCGGTACGTATGTTGTAAATGAAATGATATATACAATTATATACTTGGGTATAGGTATATGAAAAGAAATCAATGCGTTATATAGGAACATAACTGTTAAATTTAATTTTTAAATAGGTAGGTACTCAATTGTACAATGTTATTGAATCAACCTTATGTCTCTTAATGAATTACGACCTTTCTTTTTATTACGGGTTGAAGAGTTCCCGAGGTATAGTTTGTTCGATTAAATCGACAGAAATATATTTGATTCTTTACGTGAAAATTAATGTTTGTATCTATGAATTAAATAATGATTATCTATTTTTTTTTATTCCTACTAATGTATTTTATTTATTTATTAATCGCTTCCACACTATGCATATATCTCGTATTGGTTATTAGTCTATATAATATTAAACAGGCATAAACCTTAGAAGTTATAATTTAGAGCAACAGATTTATAGCTTCAAGATTACGTAATGTAATCTTTCCACCTTCCGTTATACGACTCAACAAATATTTTTGAAATAAAGTTCGAAACAATTACTTGTTCCGAAAGTCTAGTCGTCAATAACGTATGGAATTGATTTACAGAATAAGCTCGGATGGCTTTGAAGTGAAAGTATTTAGTAATAAATTGAGAGATCCAAGATTATGTAATGTAAGGTGGAGAAAGCCAAAAGCGTCTTTAACCAGAGCTTAATTTCGCAACCGTTCCGCTCACCGTCGTGTGACTCAACAAATATTTTGAAGTGAAGTTCGAAACGATTGCTTGTTCCGAAAGTAAATATCTAAGGTGATTATTGAAAGTAGAAGAGAAGAAGGAAATGATGAACTTGAACAAATGAAGTTGGTATATTACTGGATTGACTATTGCTCTCTCTGATTACACCAACTAAGTTCTTGTCCTTTGAGGATGTAGCCACATTTCACATTTTCAGATTTGTATACTGCAGTTGTTCTGTGTTGTCGGCAAAATGTATACAACACCTTGGATATTTTCATTATCCTTTTCTCCGCGACAACTTAATATTTACTACTTTTAAAATTGAATATCGATATTTAGAGCCTAAAATAATTGTACCTATACACGACATTAAATAGGTATAGGTACAGTATAAAATTGTAAAATCTTCTTTTCGTCTCGTTCGTTCGCCTTCTCTCTCCCAACTATTACTTATTCGCAGTAAAACTGTTCTATTTATTCCCGTGTGTATAGCATACCTACCTATAGAATTTAGAAAATACGGTAAAAGTACAAAAAAAGGGGTGTACCTACCTATTCCCTAAAGTGCTCTTAAGAAAAAGCAAGTCGATACTCTGCTTTCATTCGTATTTATATATATACATATATACGGGGTTTTGTTTTTACGCACGACTGTAATAAATATATAATATAATATTAAAACAGTTTCTGTTCGTAATGAATTTCGAGTTTACCGTGTCTGGGGGGTCGGAGAAACGCGCGACGTCATCGGATCCCGCCAAACCGGCTACGAGCAAACGATAATATCGTATAGTAGACGTGTCTCATCGTCCAGTATCGGTACGTTGGCGGCGCGGCGGCAGCGCCGAGGAATTTCGGTTCTCGCCGCGTACGGGTTTTCACCGCCGGGATTTCAGTTACCGACGCGCGCGCACCGGTCGAGCACGCGCGACACGCGCACCACCGTTTTCTGTCCGTGAACTTCGCGTTCGGGTTTATTTTTTGTTTTCCTCGTCGGGGTCTTATCTGCAGCTGTACGGTGTCCGAACGATGAGATAACGCCCGGAAGACGTAGTATTATTTAGTTGTTTAATTTCGGTCGAGAATTCGTCATCATGGTGTTTTTCGGCAAAAACAAGTCCGATCGACAGGTGTTGTTGGCCAGCATGGACCAGATATCTTTGCATAAGATTCACGATAACGGTACGACATGTCCGATATTAAAAAATAACATTTTTTTTTTTTTTTGCTTTGGAACTTTTCCGCTCTCCAGAGTAGTACCTGCGTATTATTATAATCTATAGGCTGATACGGATTTGGTTGGCTGGGTATGCGAGTTGGTATTTCGGGGGCAAACTTTTTATAATATTATAAACTGCACATCGAGAGCTAAAGGAATTTCCTCTTCATTTATACCACTGTCCATTATTATTACTATATTAATATATCCCATTTTAAGTTTAAAATTCACAAGTTTGTAGTTTCAGCTTTTCTCGTGCAACCTAATTAATCAGTAGGTACTTAATGATAACAATCTATTTGCTTTATGTACTTACCTGAATATTATTTGTACTTGTAAAAATTAAAACGAATTCAAAAATACCTCTTTAGTCACCTTTTGTATTATATGTTACTATGTCTCAATAAGATCTTGGATCACCGAGGTCAAAGTTATTTTTATAAATACATTTTAGTATTTATAATTTTTGAGTACTGCAGGCTGCAGCTATAATGGAAATAATTATTTAAAGGATTCTAAACCTAATAAGAGTGTTTTTTTACTAAAACTGTTGATATTGGGTATAATAATAATATAACATATTATTTTGGTTTTATAACGATGTATTTTTATTTTACATTTACATTACATATTTGTAGGTATATAAATTTCACTTCTTAAATTCAAAAATGATACTAACGTTACATCGATAAACAATTTTAAAAATAGGTTACTTTGAAGGATCATGATACAAGTTTACGTAAATGGTAAAATTTGAAATATTATGTGCATTTAGCTAATTACCTGTATATAGAATATCTGTAAAACGTAGGTATTAAAAATAATCAGAGTATTTTAAAGAGCAGTTATAAGTAGTAGGATAAATTATTGGAGTAAGTGTCGAACTGGGGTATATGTATGGTGACTAGATATAAAAATCTGAAAAAGTACATTTTAGAATTTACCCTCCTTTATCATAAAAAGCCTTTCCTTGAGAGGATTGGTTAATGTATAAACTATGTTTCTCATAGCCCATAGGTCAACTTCATCAATACAAGTTTTTTTTTGACTCGATTACTCTTTTTTTTCTATTCCTATCCTGTAGAAAAAACTGAATATTTGAAATAATTTTAATATAAGGTTAACTTATTAGGAGGTGTGTCTTTCAAGTGCGTATTTAAAGAGGGACGATGGAGGCATTCGCCCCCATATAATATGTATTCAATACATATAAAAATTTCGGTTTCGCCCCCCCCCTCATGGTCACAGGTCAAATACACCATTGGTGTCTTTATGATGAAAATACTTTGAAACTGAATAAGTACACTAGAAATAAATACATTTTTAAAGATGAAAATACCAAGTATACAATAATACAGTACATAATAATGTACTATAATATTATTATATTGTGGTTCATACCAAAGTGGCAAAATATTATGCTATAATCCTTTACTAATATGTATTAGGTCAAACCATGAAATGTAAATAATGAGATCATGAAAAATAATAAAATATATGTATTAACCGGTAATATTAAAAAAAAAAAGAGTACAAATTCACGTACTTAACACTATTGTTAGGGACACTAGGGAAATGCAACAAAAAAGAGTACTATCCTACGAAAAAAAAGTACGCCTGGTCACCATAGGTAAATGCAAATCCTAGTTTTATGGCTAATCAAAAGTACAATTAGCAATTCTTATCCATATTTATTTAAAATTCTTTACATCAATTTCGAAATTCATACATACCTATAATTCAATAATTGACAATAATGTACTGATTATAGTTTTCATTTTATTTATGCTTATATTGTGAATCGTATTATCACTAATGTTTTTAAAACAAGTACAAGTTAAATTTGAATTAAATTGTGAGTATATATTTAAAATCTTGAGGTGAATTTTAATAGATTACAGTATTTTTAATATTTTAAAATTGCGTAAACTATAAGATATCTGCATTCAAAGTTTAACTTTGCAAAAACGCGTTGCAGTTATCCCAAATCACCATACATAAATTTAATTTACTTCATAATATTATTCGGTAACTCCTACCATTCCCATAAATAATTATATTTACACCCTCGCTACTTTGTTAATAGGTACCTATGTCCTACTTAACGATAACAATCTTCAAATTGATACAACCTTTTAATTGCTGAAGATAATATCTGTATTAAATATATGATCAAATTTATTCAGACATGAGACATAGGAACCTATAGTATGCAATTGTTGTCCTTGTTAACGAGAATATAAATCTCAATCAACGGACAAATAAATTTTGTAACACTTTTTTTAAAGTAATAGTTTAATAATACCTACTTTTATAAAAAATGTAAAGGTTAGCGCGGCATTTTTCAGGGCTCTTTAAAGGAAATTTCGAAGGAAATGTTTAGAAAAATGAAAATCTAACAATTGAAAAATGTTTATATGCATTTTAAAAATGAATAATAATTGGTTCCATTACTATATAATTTTTATTGTATCTAGTTGTTTTTTTGAATTTATTTATAAAATTTTATTGAAAATATTACTTTTGCATTTTTCATTTATAACAACATAAAAACACCGTATAGAAAGATGAAACCCAAAAATGAATGATAAAGAACAACATTATCTAGCGCCCAACGTAGCCATTTTGTAATATAGGTGTGCATTTAAACACGTTTTACGAGTTATTAAAAAACTAAATTTTAATTTTTCTAAATAAATATAACTCTTAAAAATATTTAAATATAAAAAAAGGCTACATGGGGTTACTAGATAATGTTGTTATCTTTAATTTATTTTTCGTTTCATATATCCAAGATGTTTGTTAAGTTGTTAAAAATGAAAAATGCTAAAATGAGGTTTTCATTGAAAATTGTTTGTACATAGTGCTGACATTTTCTTTTTTATTATGATTATTTACAATATTAATATGATATAAATCATACTTAAATTAGAATGTTTTTTTTACATATAAATAAATACAAATTAAAGTTCCAGTAAAATATATTAAAAAATTATTATATACTTGTGTAGAATGCTATATACAATATACGAGCACATGATGTATACACGATTGCATAGTTATGTAAATATGGGAAGTATATATAGCATATTTTACGTGTACCTACTCGTATCTATTAAATGTAGACTTCCCAAGTGTCTTCCCAGTGCAGGCAACTGGCATAATCAGTAGTTCTTTCTAACTTTTCAAAAGTAGTTTTTTTCAACAGGTAAAATAGATAGGTACTCTCAACGTTTATTTTTGGTTTTTATCGATCCAAATTTAAATTTTATTTTTTATTTTCCTCAATGTAATCATTTAAATTTTTTTTTATTATTATACAATAACAATCGAAATGTATTTTATTTCGAGTTTTTAAACGATTAATATGAATTCTGATTGGGAATTCACTTTTATCAGCGCATGGAATTTTTCATTATTTTTTCACCGTTAAATTAATGTAATTATCTGATAGATTTTCATCTTATCTAGGTCGTACCTATCACTTTATTAGTTATATTAATCAACGATTAAGTACAATTATACCTATATAAATATTCATACATATATGTGTATACATTTCAATTATATTAGAAATTAAACAACAAATTAATTAATATTATTGTTTTACAATATAAGAACGTGCTTATACTTACGAAAATAATATTAAGACTAGTTAAAAATATAAATGTGTAGTTTCAAATAATCTTGTTATTATTTTTTGATTTATCATCAATTAAATTGAAATTTAAAAAACAATTTGAGCTTCTATCATAAAATATTCTCTTATTCTATACTTCTATTACCATTGATTAATCAATGCTATTATAGCATTAGGTATCAGTCGTTTGATAAGTTTAGGTAACATTCATTAAATAACATAATTTGTAAAATATTTTTATGATTTAATTAAATATTCAACAGTACCTAATTTTTACTCTTATAAAAATAAAAATAAATAATATATATTTAAGTAAAATTAATATATAAAAAATAATATGTGTCGAGAGTATTCAAAAAAAGATTATAAATAATAACAATTAGTTTTCACCATAAGTCAACATCAGGTTACAAAAAAACAAAAATTAATAAATATAATACATATAATATACTTACTAATAATAAGAATTGAATTATTTTACGATGACTAGAAACATAGACATATTAAAACAGCTGTTAGAAAATGATGTATCGTTCTTTAATATATATTAGATATATACCTAATATGATATAATTATTTTTAAAATATGTTTGTATATTTAAAATATTATTAAAACTTTTATGTTTCACTTCATTATAGGTAAATGAGTATTTTTCTAATAGGTACTGAATTAACATGCATATTATTTTGGTTATTTAATATTATTAAATATTTTTCTATATTGAAATGTGTATTATGATTACATTCTAAGACGTGCTTAGTAAAATTAGATTTAGGAGAAGAATTTTTAAATTTAATTTCTGAAATATGTTTTTGTACCGAATTTCAATCAAAAATATTCCCTAAATTATGGTTTTGTCATGGGTACTTAGCCCTTTAAGTGCTTTACTTACTGAATTATACATTTAAAGTTCAATTTAAATTTTAAACCACAAAGTACCTAAATAAACAATACATAAAATCTTATTTCAGATAAGTTGATGTCACATTTATTTTATTTAAAGGTACAAATAGACAGGCAGAAGTTATGGTTAAAAATTTAAATAAAATTAAATAAAAATAAAATCTAATTTTTAACCCTGTGGAGGGGGCTAAGAATACCTCCACGGTTTCCTCATGCCTGTCGTAGAAGTCGACTAATTGAGGTTGCGTCAGGTCGACAGCCGGCATAAAACTTGTCAAAAAGTATGAGAAGTCGTAAAA
>JAIPRL010007516.1:0-23215 GCA_025469235.1 Pemphigus obesinymphae
CAAATTTTACCGATAATAATTGATAAACCACTTTAATACCATAGAATTCTATAATGTTAATACTTTACTTATTATTCCTTGAAATGTATATTGTATGCAGTAGGCTTATGAATCATGAGAATTTTTGCACCCTCATTAGTTTTTACCAAGTGCCGCCTATGGTATTAGTTATTAGTTATTACTATTCGGCATACGCTATAATTATTTAGGTACTTTTAGCACGAATCATGTCGGCATAAATAGTCGGACGCCGGCGACCGGTCCATATTCGGCTGGACACCGGCCTGCTGTCAACAATGGGGAGAGGGGCAAATTCCCACCCTTCCACCCCCCAAATGACGCCACTGATTTGTTTTAAGTAAAGCAAAGTCCCCTTCAACTGCTGCAGATGTTGCATTTATGTATGGGGATTTAAATATTGGACACATTATAATATTTGACCCTAATGGGAATACACGAAAATAACCTATTAATTTAAAGTTACAAAATACAATAATTAATTTAACAATAAAATATGATTTGTGATCAATAAATTATTAAATGTAGTCTTATGAATGTTAAATGAATCTTTATTATCTATTTTATTTAAATGAGAACAAATTCTGTACGAAACACATAACTTCTATGTAATAATTTTTTTTCTATCAGAAGTGATGGTGTTAAAACGTTATTGCCGTTTTATGTTTTACAACTATATATGTCTATATTACTATTAGTATTACCTATGTACCTATTGTGAATTCTCAATGTCCTACATAAAATTATTTTTAAGTTAAAATTATATAATTTTAAAAGGTACCTACTTATAAATAATACAAATAGTATACCTATACCCACTTAATAATAAACAATATGGTACACTACTACACTACCTATACTATTATAGTAGGTAGTCAAAAGAACTATAATATAGGTAATTTTAATATATACAGACGTACCTATAGTGTTTATTTATTGTGGGTACCTATACAAAATAGAATATCAAAATGCATTGCATATTGAGCTTATTGTTAATTATAATTTATTAATAGAGGTAGTAAATATTAAATACTTACCACCAAATCTTAAAATTTCAAATAACCTAGATTTAATCCCAACGCGATCATAGGTTTCGTTTTCAAGAACCTACTACAGGCGAAGTCATTTTACTTTACTAAGACTTACAGGAAAACATTTGTAGGTGAATTATATTATGTACATCACAGATAAATTTCAATATTTAATAATGAATATATATATATTATAAATATTACTAAATTATTTCATATATTTTTTATATGCTTACATTATTTGTCATTATAAATTTCAGATAAATTATTATAGTACCTATGTTTAATTTTACTAAAACAGAATATCAATAAAAATGAAATACAAAAGGTAGAATAATTTTAAAGACAAAATGAAGTAGGTACTTTCTTCGATGACAACCGATGATTATCATTTATTATTTAATAAAATAAATGTTTAAATGCAGTTTAGGGAGGACATTTCAAACTTATTATTTATAGAAAATGTCCATTCTAGAAAAACAAACTTAACTTGCATCCGGTTTCACATCTTCAAGATTCAAACGACAAACACTCATAATACAAATTATACACTTACAAATTACAAATAGCGTAGGTATACTGAAATAGTGATCATTAAAATTACTAATGCGGGCCAATAGGTAGTATAATTGAGCATAATAATAAATTGTAAGAATATAATTTATGATGAACAATGTGTAGGTACAATATAATTTTGTTTCCGTTATTTTTGAAAAATTCGCTAAATGCACAATTTTGATTTGCTGACTTCAGGAATAGATTTGCTATTATTTGCTAACTATTTGCTATCTTTTGGCGTTTGTTGGGAGCCGATCGCATAAAGTAGGTGGGTCACCTGAAATCAGCCCACCCACGTTAAAATGCATTTTACCAGTACTATAGTGATTTGCTAACATTAAAAATCAATTTGCTATTATTTGCTAACTATTTGCTAACTTCTGACGTTGGTTTGGGGTCAATTGGATAAAGTGGGTGGGATACTTGAAGTTAGCCCACCCTATACTGGAAATTCGCTGTGAAAATCGTAATAATGATTTGCTAGCTTTGGTAATAAATTTGCTATTATTTGCTAACTATTTACAAACTTTTGACTATAGTTTAGAAAAGCTAATTGTATTTGAATATATTTTTCAAAATGAAAATTGATGTACTCATTACGACATTCTGATGAAATTTAAATCGTCTATTTGAGTGAAAAATATGCATTTTTTCGTGGTTTAAATAGATAGCTGACATGTGCACGCGAGTGCGTGTAATGGCTCCCCGTATACTTTGAATACGGGTTACTATATAATACTAATGATCACGTACGCCTAACACAAACACAAAATGGTAAAGAAAGAATAATACATTTTCTGTTTCCAAACCTTCAAGAATGCCACACCGACAACTTGCATTAGCATTTTTCATTTTTATCAACTTACAAACAATTTGTTAGAAATATGAAACAAAAACAAATAGCTAACTAATGACATTATTTAGCGACTGATGGACTTGATTTTTGATATATGCATTTTTACATAATTTATGAGCTCTTATAAAATATAATATATAAATATAAATTTTTTTTTTTTGTTTTTTTTTACATCTTATAAAACGTGTAAATATGCATATATCAAAAATCGGCTCCATCAGTCGCTAAATAATTTTGTTCTTTATAATTTATATTTAATTTCATCTTTCTACAATATTCTCAAGTTGATAAAAATTAAAAATGCGTAAACATGTTTTTTTTTTTTTAACAAATATTGTGATTACATGACAATTAAAAATGGTACTGGCTGTTGACACAGGTCTATTTAAATTACTTTTAAAATATATTTTAATATTTTAATTTTTTTTAAATTTTATAAAAATTGCCTATACAATACCACTTAAAAATCGGGTGTGTGGCGTCCTCTTAAGCGATCTTTAAGTAGACAATCCATTTGATATACTCGTATAATATTAATTTATTATTACTATTATTAATTGGTTTCCATGATACTTGGAATATCAATAAAATAATCGAATTCATTACAATATATTTTACTGATTACTTCTATCCACGGCAACGGATATTTTCAAAATGTTACCAAAACCTACCCCAAAGAACAAAGAAAACGTATGTAAAATTTGGTGTCGATAGATTTAATAGTACGGATTTCTATTAAATTCGAAAAAACATTTTTGAAATTATTTTATATTATATAGATTATTAAAATAAAACTTATAAAATGTATTCAAATTATTAAATTAATTTAATTTATAAAATTTGACCTTTATAGCAAATTGAAAAAAATTGGTTACCATAACAACTATTTATTTTTATTTTGTTATTTCCACAACATTTATAAAAGTACTCCATACACCGTATAAAAGTCAAAAGGTAGGTTTAATTAATTGGAAGTGGTGATTTATAATTGGAAGTCTCACTCTATCACACACACAACATAGCAATTTAGACCGTTTCTATTTCCAACATACCGATGGATCTAGTGACGCGATAAGAATTCTAAAAACTGATCTGGATTTTTTGTATAGTCTACGTTAGATCGATTTTCTTCATATTTCTGATTTTGTTTCCCTAAGTCCCTCTAAAATTAAGTTAATATACTCATAGATATTTAAAAAGTGACATTTTAAATTTTTGTGAAAATCAAGGCAAAAAATTTAAAAAATTGGAAAGTCGTTCTAAAGTAGATTTTACAACAAATTCAGATCAGTTTTCAGAATTCTTGTTGCATCACTAGATCAATCAGTATATTGGAAATGAGAATTAGTGTCTCTTCAAATACGGTAGCTGTATTTGTTGACATGAAGTGTCAGTTCATGCGAGTGTACCCATCATCATTATTATGTGCAACTTACACACACTTAAGACCAAATACTACTCACACAATCAAACTGCATAACGCGAATAAATCAAATAATTTCCTATACACAACCCATTAATAAATGACTAAAATCAAAAAATGCATTTTTTTAAAGCAGGGAGTCAAAACGTATTACAAATTTAGTTTCGGATTACGGGTTTAAGCCGATTTTTAATTTTCAGGTTCCAACTGTTCCTCCTATTATCTACCTACGTACGGTGTTGAAAAATTATTAAAATTTTTTTGGATTACGAGTTTTGGGTTAAAACGGGTTCATTTTTTCAAGTTTCAGGTTATATATATTTTTTTTCTTTTTTAGGGATTCTAATAAATATTGTCCATCAAAAATTTATATCAGAATATATCTGTTTCATGGGTTATTAATTGAATACACTAACCCTTTAAAAATAACTATACTTTAAAAAAAATTAACTAAAATTTGTCTAAACTAATAAAATATAACAAAATTCTTATTATCAATTAATAATTTATTCTATGTAATAACTTAAAGCATTGTTATAGGTATATTTAAATTGTCAATCGTTTGTAATTATTTTAAATTATAATATAAAATATATTGATCGTTCAGGATTAAAGAAACGTATCAACTAAAAGTAAAACTTTCAGGAGAGCCAAATTAATATTTTTTTCTTTAATTTTATTAATAATTTAAAAAGAGCATTTTATTTTATTTTTAATATCAGTGAGAAATTATAAATTTTGAACTTGTATATTATCCACATTTTCACTAAAAGCAATTAATTTATTATATTATTACAATCTATTCGATATACTCGTATAATATTAATTTATTATTATCACAATTAATTGGTTCCATATGGTAATCGGAAAATAAATAAATAATTCTACTCATTTTCCTGTGTGAAAATGTTACTTAGGTACTGGTTACTTTCTTTCACGGCGATAGATTTTTATTTTTATTTTTTTAATGTTACTATAATACTTGCTTCGGTGAACGAGAAACGTGTATGCAAAATTTGGTATCTATCGGTTGAACCGTACGGATTTCTTTTCATTCGGACAAACAAACAAACTTTCGGAATTATATATTTTGTAAATATATATATATATATTATTTCCAAAAATAAAAACCACAGCATAACCTATTAATTACACACTATTATAGCGCTGAAATGTCAATGTATTGCAGCCTATCCGAATTGACGGTCCTATAAGTCTTAACTCGACACTATCGATATCATTCCATTAAGAAATCGCTCAAGTTCGTCGAATATCGTGAAAAAAAAAAACACCATATAGAACTTTTACCTTTGATTTTGCACCCCTTGTAGGCTCTGTCAATACGAATTATATTATATTTAAAAATAAAGAATATATTGCACAATGTAATCAATATATTATCAATTGTTACTATACTGAACACATAGGTACATATATTAACATAATATTACAAGGTTAATTTAGGTTTAGACATTTTTGAAATGTATATTATCATAGACTTTTTGAAAAATAAATCGTGGGTTTCGAATGGTAATCGTTTCTTATATATTATAAATATGTAAATCGGATCAGCCTTCGATGATGATGACCGTCATCTGATTGTGGTCAACCATTGTAAATACATAGTTACCTGTATTATAGACACAGGAAAATTAAAAAAAAAAAAAAGTTACTCTTGACATTTGTCAACTTCATTTTAAAAACAAACAAACCGATTGGCCAACGATGACAACAGCGCTATACCTATATGCGGCCTACTATTACCTATATAATTACCTACTTTAAATTCTTGTCGTCGGTCACGGTCCTCCAGTTATATACCTGTGTAAATTAACATACACGCGTGAAGATGTCTGGTTTTCGTTTTCAATAACGCACGATGCGAGTCACCCACAGCAACAGCAGATTTTATTGTACTTATATATTATTATAGGTATAGTGTATTCCTATTTGTGTCAAACGGGTTTTTGATAAAAAAAAAAAAAATAAAAAACAACCATAGAATAATATGGACTATGCGAAGAAAATAAGTGTTTAAATAAAAATCGCATATATATTATACGATATTAAAGTGGGGTTTTAACTATGCAATATTATGTTGATGTCAAAAAATTTCTCGAACCGATATAAATACCGTTCGGACCATCATAGAAGATATCAGTGATCCGCAGTCATCGAATCAAATCCATTCGAATCTACTTCATTGCACAAGTTCATCAGAATCCCATTAAAATAACCATGTACAAATTAATGGTGAGATATCTATCTATATACTTTGTTTAAATACATATTACATTGGCTTATGAAATCCGTAATTTCTGTTTTGAAAATGCACAATTTATACAAATCACATGATTTTTGGATCTTATATTAAAATAATTACACATTTTATAAAATTAACTTGTAACTTGTAGGTGACTGGTTACGTTATATTTTTATATGACTTATTACCCATCCATGATATCTTATTTTTACTTTCATTATTGCGAATTTTCAAAAATCTTCTATACGGACTATCAACATTAGACATACGGTAATCATCAGCAAATTGTTTGTGATCACGACAAAATATCGTTCTTATGCGAGTTTCTACATTTTAATACCTACTTATAATACTTCGAATAAGTTTTTGATGGGTATTATCTTAAGTGTCTGTGTACTGATTATTATTCGTATATGTAATTCAAAATTATTTTTGCAATTTTAGTTTTTGGTTATCGCCGCTCTGGCTTTGATCGCCGTCGTTTCTAGCCAAACCATTTACACCTACCCACAGACCTATGCACCAATCTACACGTACCCATCGTACGGCTACAACTACCCGTTGGCTTACTACAACACACCTTACGCATTTCTCCGTCGATAGACAAACCCTACATTAAAACTGTGAGTAAAAAATATATGTTTATTAAAATTATTAAAATATTTATTTATTTACATTTTTGATACACAATGCAATTCATTGCTAAAAAATTCTCTTAACTTTTGAAAAAAATATTGGGGAAAAAACTATGGACCCCCTGAAATATCTTGGAATTTTACGGCTTTGCATTTAAATATAAACGATTCACCATCGATGATTTCCATTATGATTTCAACATTATGATTATCCAAATTTAATTCCCGACTACTTTAGATTTTTCAAAAATTCTATGTAAATATATTATATACAAAGTGTGAACAGCTAAAATGTATAGTCTCTTCTTAATTATTATCAAAGCATGTACCGTGACGAATTTTCCGATACTATTACAAAAAAATATTGGCCTTTTCAGTACATCGCACTGAAGATTTTCAACGATAAAAACATGTTTACGCAAAACAAATGAAATAGCATTTTAAAATAATTTTAGAGTTAAAAAATCTATTAAATTGACCTATAAAATATAATAATAATCTATAAAATTGATAGAAAATAGCATTTTGGAGATATTCTCATCGGCGTTTTTTCAAATAATGTGTTAATAAAAATTTACAATGTCTTAAAAATAGGGGAAAATGTTATTTTGTACCTTTGATAAAGAGTTTAATATTTAAAAATTGCAAAACCCCGATGAGATTATATCTAAAATTTTATCATCTATACATTTTGTAATAGGTATTATAACAATAAAATTACTTTAAAAAGAAATTAAACAAATATAAATTAAAGAATTTTTAAACAAATATCGTAATTCCATCACAATATAGTACTGACACAGGACTATTTTTTAATTATTTTTATATTATATTAAAATATTTTTTGATTGTTAGATTTTTATTTTTCTTAAAATATCTACAAACTGCATATACAGAACCCCTTAAAAATAGGGTGTGCGATGTCCTTTATGGGTACCTACTATAGGTTTTTTTTGTAAAAATCTTCTTAATTATTCTTCATTCTAATTATTATGTTTTCCTTATTCATTATTCTTAATTAGAACTAACATAAAAAAAGAAAATTCGGAGGATTCCGCTAATGATATCATTGGATTATTCGAATATACTTAGATATCTCCCTATTGGATTATATATAAACGAAGATGATCTACACCCCGGTATTTTGAATTTCATTTCACCTATACTATTTATATTTTATTAACATGAAACGAAAAAACTAGACGTATTAAAGTTACCTGCAACTAACAAATATTTTATGGACTTTTTACTTTTACTAAAAACCAATTATTATAAATTTATAAACGTTTATTTTCAGAAAAAAAAAATATGAAGACATACCTGTACATTAGTGGCAGATAATACTCCTACGGTCTGCAGAACCTATACTTATGTATTTATAACTATAATGGAGATGATACCGAAAAAATGAAATATATTTTGGTACAATATACTATATTTAATATATATAAACTGCATCTTACCTTCTTAAATTGTATACCATAATCATATGCATTAAAACTAATTTATTAAATTATTATTCAAATAACCGTGAAATACAGTAATATAATTATCTATTTTCACAATATTATATCGATTATTTTATTTTATCTATATTCTATACAAAAAAGGTATATACAAAAAGTACAATAAAGGTAACAATACAAAAAAAGGTTAAGATATTTACATATTTCGTGTATGAGAGATTGTTCTCGCGGTATATGATTTTCAAAACGTTCATTTTTGGAAAAATATGGTTATAAAAAATGGCCTTTGAGTGAATATCTCGCTATTTATCGGTTGTACGATAAAAAGAGTAAGAATTAAAATTGTAGACAAAAAATTATCTATAGAAGAGAATTGTAGAGAGTCTATTTTTTCCTCTACATTTTTTAATTGAAACTTTTTATCGTTGGACCAATAAATAACGAGATATTCGCTCAAAAGCCCTATTTTTTTAAAATGACGTTTTTAGCAATTTTCTGCTTGCACACAAAACAAATAGCCTTTTAATCCAATTTTGATGTACATAACTTCTGCGCTACTCAAAACTATTTTAAAAAGAGTATTGATGCATTTCCAATAAGTGAAGGGTAAAAAACAGAAAAAATACTTAATTTTTTGCAAAGCGGGTGTTTTGAGGAAATTTTTTTACACTAACCTTCACATTTAGACAAAAATGTGTAATAATATAACTTATAGACAACTAAACGGCGAATAATTTTTATTTAAAACTTTTTATCGTAAGTATAATATTTATTAAAAAAAAAACCTAATTTCAGTGAAAACGCCTATTAGGTCAACTCTCAAATATTTTTCCAGATACATTTGTTCTTATTTTACGTACCTATTGTTTCTTCATAGCATTCATCAATATTTAACATACTTTTTACGCAATGTTGATTGATCTGGTATGATTTTTTTTGTATGCTTCTCCAGAAATTATCGAAAATGTGGGTTGGATAATATAAAAGATGTATATTTGTGCATAAAGGAGTCTTACAAAGATCGTAATTCAATGTTGATGCTGTCGATGCGCTGGTTAATAAAGTTTTGAGTTTTAGGTTCTTTTTGCAGTTATTTTTTCTGTATACCCATAATATGTTTATCTTGTGCAACATGTTGATTAACTGTAAATTTTTTATCGGCTGAAACTTTTATATCACAGATTTTGCAAAAAAAAAGTACTGTACCGTCAATGGTAAAAATATTTTTGCCAAATTCAGATACATATGAGCGTAAGCGACTTGCCAACGAAGTCTTTAGTTTAGGCATTTTAAACTTTGAAAAGTATAAATGATTAAAAACGCTAGTTCATCAAATACTACACGCAAATAAAATTTTAAAATGTATATGTAAAATGTGTATGTTTTGTAAAATAGTCGGCCGATCGACAAACACTAAATAGTAAATAGTTGTACCCACACGAGTATGTAAACAATATCGTACGTTCGTGAAGTTAGCCTCACCAAAGCATCCGATTAACTGTAGTGTACTGAACCTTAAAAAAAATTTAAATCTCGCGGAGTCGTGGAGCTTCGAGTCCCGTTGGGGGCCAACTTTGTCGTAGTTGTTAATTCGTCTGATAACACAAAATCATAAAACGCACTCTAATGTTTGAAAAATACGTTTTCACGAAGGATTTATAACTCTTGTCGTTATTATCCTCAAAAAAACACAACTGTTATATTTATTTCAGAACCAACTTCTTAGCGAATGATCTGGTCTCTCGAAACGCTAAAATAATACTCGAGGAACATATGGCAGCACCAAGTTAAAACTAAGGCCTAAGAAGCAGACTCTCTGCACGATTAGCTCAGGGTAGTTTTAACTAGAATACGCCCAAGGTCAATAATGACTGACGGGTATCAAAGTAAATATTAGGAACGTACGCTACCTAAAATAAAATAAGACCGTAGTTGAAACTTGTTATAAAACACTTAAATAACATCGAAACATCTCAGCACAATGATACGCATAAAACTCCTCACTCCAGGAGGTTTCTTGCAGGTACCTCCCGCAAGCGAGACTAACTATAACAATCAACATTTTTGGTTTTTATAATCAGATTAAAATATAAAAGTGCGACATAAACAATTTTGAATTTCGACGGGGAGCGAGTCGAGTGACCGATTTAGACTGCATCGGCATATAATATAATTACCTATATACAGGCGTGCATATATGCACCCATGTGCATATATATATACTGCAGTATATACATATTATATACTATATAATATATATATATATTTATATATTGGCCGAATAAACAACACGATCTAATTTGTAAAATAATTATAAAAGTATTCTGATAAAATATAATGTAAATAATTATATACGTATATATGTTATAAATACAATTAATTTAATTTATAAAAATATTCTCGTTCATAAAATCTTTTTCTTCAATTATTGATTCACCTCTACTTGGAAATTACTCGAATATTTTTAATTATTAATTTTGAGATAAATAATATCTATAATAATAATAATTGTTCATATCTATAATAATGTCATAAGACAACCTTGTAGAGAAACCACCAATAAAGAATGGTAGATAAATATATACAAAACACAAATACAATAAGTATATATGATACTGAAATTTCGTTTTTTAAACAATTACTTTTCATAAAACTTCTGTTGATCTGTCAAAAGGTACTTTTAAATTTGGAATTGTAATAAAATCTTTTTTTATAGATATTAAAAAATCAAATTCTTATTAATATGTGCGAGAAGCGTGATACAATTTTATACAACGGAGCGTTTTGAACCATTTTTCAAAATTACATATCATTCTTGTGCTTTGGTCAATTTTTATAGTTTTATACCATAAAATATTTGAAACGTTTTATTTTTTTATATAGTATAAAATTTTTCTTCACAAAATTAATTTTGCTAATGGTATTCGCCGGACACCAGCTAAAACATGATCAAAAAGAACAAAAAAAAAAACCGACAGTTTTTTTTTTTAATGAAATAAATACAAAAAAGCTGTTTTATCAACTTCATATTTCTGTTTTTAATTCAAAATAAATCTGTTTCTTCATATTTTTATTTTTATACACAAAAATCATATTTTTGGTACATTATCACCAACTTCATTTAACATCATCTCTGATTTACTATCTTCCATAAACTTTTCTTACACATTCCATATCGTCGTTAATTTGATTAGACATTTTCGAAAAATAATAAATAGTAAATAATAAAATAGGTACTTCAACATATTAATTTCCTAGGTACGATAATAATAATACTGAGACTATACCTTCTGAATATATAATATTATATAGGTACTATATGACGAGTATATATACTATATACCTATACCTATCACATAATAATTATAACAATTTATATCGTAAAAAAAATAATAGTACCATCGTCTAAAAATAAAATACCTACAGCATATTGACATAAAATAATTCAATTATATGACGAACAAATTAATAAGTAATAAGATTATTACTTCTTTGAAAAATAATTCCGTCGCCTAGTTATTTCAGCCTATGGTAACTACGAATTAAATAGCCCATGCTGCTTCACGTAGAGCAAATTTCATTTAATTTGTATACGTAAATAATCAATACAATATTTTCTATCGATTGATATTTATATAAAAACTATGATATGAATATGTGATTTTATATCGATATTTGAAAAATGCCTAGTCTTCAACGTAATTTTTAGATTGGGACGGTTCGTCTCGAACGTGTTAAAGAAAATTTACTAACAATCGTTAACAGTAATTAAACAAAAAAATATCTATGGGTTCATTCACTGCTATTTGAATACTGAAATTAAATAACACAATCAATATAGAGTATTTAGTAACGATATATTATGTAGGTATAACAATATTTTTTTATCTTTTTATATTCTTTTTTTATTTACTTTTTAGTTATCTTTGAGTAAGTAGGTACATATTATTATATGGTAATGAGTAGTTTTGACTTTTGAGTAATTTTATACAAATTATTATAAACACCCGATTAAAAAATTCAATTTAATATTTAAAATATACAAAAGACCATGTAACCAATATTTTACATATTTATATACAAATTAAAGATTACTCTTTTGGGTTAGTCTTTAATCTCGCGGGAAGTTTTAAAATAATTTGAAAATTTCTGAAGTTGGGTCGTATATTTTCTCATTTTCCTTGAATTTGGGAGAGAGTTTTAACACCCAAATCCCCCCCATGCGTTCGCCCCTGTCGTAAACAAAACATAAATATATATATATATTTTTAAGAACCGTTAAATACGGGTATTAACCGATATTTTTAAGAACCGGTTAATACCGTTTCTGGAACCCAATTGTAAAATTAAAAAAACCAAAATCGAAATTTTTATTTTCCAAGAACTTTAACCGGAACCAAAACCGATATTTCGATTAGGTTCCAGTCTAAGGTTACCATATATTAGATCTTGAATATAATGTATATCTGATATTTAAAGATAAATAATCGATAAAACTATTAAAAATATAATAAGAAATAGTTCAATACATTTAAATTTATTACTGTATGTTAGACAATTTATATCAATTATTAAGTATTTGTATAATATAGATAGGTAATTTAAATATTTGGTTGAAAACTGGCTTAGCTAAAACTATTCTAAAGTCGGTGTACCTAACAGTGTATGTAACAATGTGTACTTAGCACATATCTATGTAGTTTTTGAAAATATATACATTTATATGTTAGCCGTAGATTATAGAAGTGGGGTCATTTCAAATTTTACTAGACGGGGCAAAATTTTGACCGGCCCCTTTAAAAATAATAAATGTTTAACTATTACTTCTTTAAAAACGTAAATAAAGCAAAAAAAACAGGTCATCAACTTTTTTCTTCCAATTATATAATAAAATACTATTATTAACTATAACAACTACTATTAACTGTTAAATGTTTAATCACTGATTAAAGGACCGTTAAGTTAATCAACCAAATATGGTCCGGTTAAACAGCGATTACTACTTAACCAGCGATTATATTCATGTTATCATTATTAATAATTGTTATCAATTATTACTTCAGTAGTTCAGTTTGATATTATAACTAACTAGTGAATTTGTTTGAAGTTTTATTTCAATTAAATTCTATATTTTTAATATATCTGTTTTTTAATATATCTATATTGTTATTTTATATATTTTTGTTATATCGTTATTTTTATTCATAATGTATTTCAATTATGACGACAACTATTTTGAATCTGATTCTGATATCGAAGATGATAAATCTAACGACTTGATGGCGATGATCGCTTTTCCCAGACGTCAAAGAATCTTTAGATCTAAAGCAGATCATTTTACCTATTGGAGGGATGATGAGTTCATTGAAGGATATCAATTATCAAAAAATACCGTTAAATTTAAATTAGCTGTGCGAGGATTTTCTATAGACTGGCAGTTGAATTAATTTTCAATCTTGAGCCATGTTTCTTTTTTCATTCTAATCAAAAATTTTAAATAAGTGGTAGTTTGTACATTATGCCGCTATTTTGCCGGCTGGTCGGCTTGCGGCGGGCGGGCGCGCAATAATAATTTTATCGCTCACGTCAAAACAAAAATGTTTGTTTCCGATGCAGGTGAACGCAGATGACATCAAACGACTGTCAATTGCATGGCGTTATGCAGAAAGCGACCAACTCACAAATGTACTACCTATTTGGATATAATTGAAGTTTTACAAAAATCATTCTTATAAATTTGTTTACACCTCATATGACTAATAACTAATGTATCTTATAAACATTTGGTGTATATTTTTAAATTATTTACTAATATATTCCTCATAAAGTCAATATTCACCATTATTTTCATAATTAAATGGGTTGGTTGTTTTTTGATTAATGTAAAAATGCGGTTGCTTTTAAAATGCAAACTATAATAATATTATTATTATACTTTAATAAAAAATACATTGATGTGAGTAAATAAGAAGTTTATATGTATATATATATATATATATGTTATACGATCTGTCGCATATACATATAAACATATTATAGAATGTTTTGACTTAGGATTATACAAGTAGTCCACATGTGTCATCCATTTGGTTCACGCGATGGTCTACGTGACTATAAGGATAGAAAATTTCTTGAGTCAGCACATTCCGGAGACCTCGACTCCCACGTACCCCGTCCGGTGGTCGGCAGTCAGTTTAGAGTCGGAATAGAGTAGTGTATATAAGACCTCTGTAATGATAGACAAACCTACTTTTATATTTTATTATTTTAATAGTTTATATAAGTATTTCCAGAACTTTTATTCTTTTCTTATAGCAGTAATGTATGAAATCATTCGATCATTTGTTTTAAGTGTAATAAATAATATTTTTAGTGTGTACATTTATTATTTAAGTATTTATAATTAATCATAGTTTAGTGTCTAATAAATAACTATAATACATATAATTCAGAGGGTATTCCATTATTTCTTCCCCCAACACCAAAGTTGACGACTACACAACGTTGTACCACACATTAGGATGGTGGTAATCTAAACGTATTAGAATTTATAGATTCTGAGAGTTAGCTAGGAATTTATTGGTTATCATTATCAATAATGTATGTTAGAGTAAAGAATTTTTTTTTGAATCTAGTTATTGAATCGGTAGATTCTACTAACTAAAATCTAGTCAATTCTTTAAAGAGGTAATTTTTCTATTTTCCCAGTAATTTTGTCATATTGTATAACAGAAAATTACCGAAACTTCTTATAAGTTAGAAAATAATCAAGTCAGAGAGTTGAAATTTATACTAAATATTTATGTAACACTAAAATATTGATGTGATAAAAATTAAAATTAAAATCCAAAATAATAATAATACACTATTCTATCCTACGTCTCATAACTAACGTCCATTATTTTTATCTGAACGGTTTTCAAACAATGATATTCCAAACAATATTTATTTGTTATATTATATTATTTTATTGTTATCGCATAATGTGTCATGAAACGAAAAAGAAATAAGGTGGAAATGTCTGGTGTGGTGTATTGAAATAATACCTAAATTAGTATGTCTGGTGTAATGGGTATAACATAACGTACAGACGATGTTGGATATAAAAATATATTATAATAATATATCGATATAAAGTGATAATTTGTAGATAATAAGTAGGTATATACTATAGGTATATAATTTATATAGGTATAGGTTTTATTATTTTGTAATCGGAATTATTGTCAAAGATTGGTATATAAATATATAGGTATAATAGACAGGGCATGTTTTTGGTGGAAGTGAGACAGTAAATATTATGACGTTTTGAATGAGTGTCCTACTCGTGTGTATACGAATTTTATAGAAAGAAACAATATTTATTATATAGGTCCGACCATGGATACCCTGCTGCGCACACGCGCCTCGTCGTGTTAAATTTAATTGATATTCTATTTGTCTATTTCAACTACAGAGGTTGCGGCAGCGAATTACCACGGAATATGCAATTTTTTAATCCACAGTGTTTAAACAGATATTTGGCGAGCGCAATTAAGCTGAAGCCATGTAAGTAAGTTTAATTCTGAATCAAAAAACGCTTTTTGTGAGACAAAAGAAAAGAAAATAATGCATTAATATTCGTTAATTTGTAAGTTAGATGTAGTTGAAAGAATATTATCAATAAATTAAATGCAAATTTTGAGTATAATACAGATATTTGAATCGATAACAATGCACCAGAAAGGATGAAGGAAAACGGAGCAACCATACACTCATACACACGTAATATTTTAATAAAAACCAAAATATGTAGGTACGTGCTATGATATGCTCAAAAAAAGTACACGAGTCTAGGTTCCGGTACTCGTCGCCGCAGCGTAGGACAGAGCATATGCGTATAATTTTAAATAACGAAATAAAAACTGCTGTGATGTGTTCTGGTAAAAAGTGTTGTTGCGACGTCTTATATAACCACCTAGATAAGAGCGGCCGTCTGTCCCCACTAATTCGTATACGGGAAGAAGATTGTTTATTTGTTTTTTTAGCAGCTGATGATTACTACGTCGCAGTGGCGTATTTAGAAATTTATGATGGGGGAGGTTGAGAAAATTTACGCCCCTGTGTGTGACCATTTCCGGTTACGCCGGTCAGGTCTATGTCGGTTATTTCCGTTCTGACGGTTGAAATTTGTTGGTAGGAATTCGTTCAGAGTGAACAATACGTCCGTTAAAAGTAAAAGGATTATTAGTTTATTGAGTCGATAAATAATAGTTAAAAGCACTTACAATTAAATTTAATTAAACACCAAATTATACCATAATTATGAATATTAAATAAGACTAAATAAGTATACTTAAATTGCTTAACGTATCGAAAACTCGACTGTCGTCGCACATACCCATACATTCATACGACCGTGCGACGGCAGATCGGAAATGCTTATTCAGTAAAATACCCCGTTGATGTAATATAGTATAATATAATATATAACCAGTGGTTCATAACATCCCCCCCACGTAGGTAATTTTGGGGGGGGGGGGTGGACGTAAAAACGATGTTATTTTAGAATTTATGTTTCACAATATAGAAATATCGAACGATATTACGAATGAAAAATTTTAAATGTGTAAATAAAAAACATGTATAGGAGAGAGTCATGTATTTTGGAACGCTTGTATTTTGGAGTAATGTTAATACTCTATTAAATATTGGGTAAAAACGAAATCTCATTGAAGAATTATACGTCATTAGTCTTACTAATGTAAATTATCTAGAAATTGATACCACAGAATAGATAGAATACGCTCGAATTTATTTGATAAGAAGCAAACCATTTTTCTTAACAAAAAAAATAGCAATATTTGAATCTTAAAACATTTTTTAAAAAGGAAGAAGCCAAAGAACATAAATAGTAGTTCAAGGTCATCAGACTAATCTCATCGAAAACATAAAATATTATAAAATGTAAACCAAACCAACAGCAAAAACAGCCATAATTCATTTTTTGTTATTTTTTTTTTTTTGGTCATGAGAGGGTTTCAACCCGGTGGACCTCCCCATAAATAAGCCACTGCTCGGTCGTATTGTAAACGTGGCATATTAGAATCGAATATTATTGGCTGATACACGAAATGCAGGAACGTAGTCAGGGGGGTCTATGGGGTCCAGACCCCCCCCAAATGTCTTCGACGACATTTTTTTAGAATCTGAGTGGAACGAAATAGCTAGTGTTTTACAATATATTTTTTTTTTTGTATCTAATAATTGTAATAATTATATGTTATAGAAAAAATTACCAAATGATACGGTTAGCACACACATAAATATATATATATAAACCCTCGTATAAACCAAACCTCATAATAACCACGTTGATAAAGAAATGACACAGTACTAATTAGTACCTACTAACCTACCTAAGTTAAGATAAATTTGTAATATAATAATCATAATTGTCCTTTATCAACTGACTATAGATCGTAAATTTTATCTTTTATTGTTACACTAATTGTATCGCGTATACGATGCAAAGCAAAATATATTATAGGTACGATACTCATTTGTCGTCAGTCGATATTTGTCTACTTTCATATAGACGTACCTACGGTAAATTTTATTTCGTTTTGTTCCTGTGTTCGTTTCTGTTTTATAATAATCAAATATAAAGAGAGGAGCACTTGACAATTTTTTTAAACCCGCACCAAAAAAACTATTTACTGATGTCCTTACTCCTTTTAAATTAACATGAATGTCAAGAACATACTCAACCAGTATGCATTACTTCAATAATTGATGCATCAAATGTTGTGAGTACTATAATAGTATTAATGACATTGGAACTGTTTCAAATCAATTATTTCAAAATAAATGTTCGACTTCCAATAACAATATTTTTAAAAGTAATGTTTTAAATGAATTATTTATTTCAACTAAGTTTTATACTTTTCCTAGTCGAGAATTTAATAAAAAGAAACTAAAATTTCAATACAATTGGTTGGAAAAATGGGAATGGTTGGCGTATTCTAAAGAAATGAATGGGGCTTTTTGTAAATACTGTGTTTTATTTGGTAAAGATTATGTTGGCAAAGGTTCTAATCAAAAAATTGGATCCCTAGTAGGCAAACCATTCATAAAATGGAAAGATTCAATCGAAAAATTGACATCACATTCAAATACTGATTATCATCGATTTTGTACCTTAGCTGCAGATAATTTTCGTAAAGTAGATACTGGAGAAATGTGTGATGTTGCTACACAGTTGAATTTACATATAATAATAATTTTTTTGTTTGACTGAGCAACTATCTATGTGTGCCTGTTATGTAGATCAAAACAGTCAGCTCCGTGAAGACTCTTTATGTTTTTTACCAGTATATGATCTCACCGGGGAAAATTTAACTCGAATAATTTTAGAAGAATGCGAAAAATTATGTTTGGATTTAAATAAACTTATCGAGCAAGGGTATGATGGTGCAGGCAATATGAGTGGACAGTTTAATGGTGTACAGTCAAAAATACGACAAATATATCCAAAAGCAGTTTTTGTCCATTGTGCATCGTATCGATTAAATCTTGCTTTACCTTCGGCTTATTATCTACAAAAAATGTTAGAAATTTTTTTGGTGTGATAAAAGATATTATTAATTATTTAATTATTTATATAATTAATTATTAATATTATTATACTTATACCGACAGTTATTTTTTATTACACGATATTTATATTTATTATAATACAATAGTTATTACTTTATACTTACATATTTTACCTATTGAATAACAAAAATATTTTATATATATATATATACAATTTACATATTATAGTATATTCTATACGTCATTACAAATTTGATTTTTGCTTAAATAATAAGAATGGTTAAAATCACTTATTAATATTAATATTTTTTAACTTGACCTTCCCCCCTCCCCCCCGAAAATAAAATTCTGGCTACGTCCCTGACGAAATTTAATATTGAAGTGTAGTATTGATAACGAATTTTTATAAGATTTATTAATTTTTGAACATCTAGATGGTCATATAATTAATTGTTTTACTAAATAAGCTGCTAAATTAGTGGATGTAAATTATTGTTTTGATATTTATTTTAAATTTCGGATTTTTGTTTTCACGAAACATACATAAAAATTTAAAGTTGGCCTACCAGTTTTGGTACTAAATTAATTTTTATTGGCAATCACCACTTAGTTTTTAGCCACTTACAATTTATTACCTACTATAAACTTTGAATGATTACGACAGCTGTTCATCTATAATCTTTGTAATATTAATGTACGTTTTTAAATACTTTTCTTGGCTAAATTCTCGTACCTATTCAATAATCCAACTTTCATTTTCATACCTCTGTTTAAATAACAATAAATAAAAATATCCTTGACTTAATAGAATAAGGATTGAATGGCCCTCTATTTCTTAATATAACTCAAAAAAGTCGTTGCACAAATAATAGTCATCATTATTCAAAAATTAATTTATAATCAAATTCATATATGGATAGCTAAACAAGTTTTTATAAAAATAATTTTTATGAATTCAGACGCAAATAAAACGTATTATAGTTTAAAGCTAAGAACGTGTACCTACTATTATAATATATGTGCTGAATAAGAGTTATTTTTAGTTATTTTTTATCTACCTTACTTAAAATAAAGAATTTTAATAAATATGTTTCCCTATTTGTAAATTACATAGAATATTAATTTAACCAATTAAAGTAATTGAGACTTACCTTTATTTTCAAGACCCATTTTTATTAATTTTAAATAATTTAAAAAATCCAAGTGTTTTACCAGTTTATCATTTTCAGAAAAAGATATACCAACACTACAGGCATGCCTAGGTAAACGGTATCAGTTCTTGTCGATACGGTTGTACATTATTGCAATATGTTTATCGAACTCGTATCATTTAATTAGTTATTATTGTCGATTTTTATACTTAACAAACAATTTATAATATTATTATAAGATTATTTTCGTTATTAAATTGGTTTTATTTTTGGACTTTTGGACACCTAAATATTTGATTCAGATCAATGTGTACCGTTGCGTCGTCGGCTCGACTCGGCAAGCTGTCGCTAATGAAAGACGGATGATCTTTTTATTTTTTATACATTTTTCAATTCGGAGTTTGGACCCTATGCAGTATTTGACACTATTTAAACACGGGTGTCAAAGTAAAAAACTATGTGGATGTTTTGTATTCAAAAATTGGTATTGGACTAATGTCTGACACCGGTCCTGGACCAAATAATTTGAACAGACACTAAAATGTCTACCCATTATATGCATATTATAATGTAATACTTATAAAATAAAACAATAAATAATTTCATAATAATCCGTTTCAAAAATATTAACGAATAAGTTTACGGTATACAATAATTTCCAAACGGCCATTTCAGGTACCTAAGTCTTTAGTTATAACCATAAACGCAATTGTGTTTGGGGGGGGGGGGTAATAGTAGGTGGGTGCTAAACCCCTACTCCCCCCAAAAAAAAAAATGAATCATAGCCTCCACTCCAAATGGTTTGTATTTCATATGGTTTATATAGCTATGTAGAGCCGTGATGAATGACCTATTTATTCATTTTTTACTTATTTCCCTTTACCCAACCAAGTTTGAGACTGAAATTTCGGTTAAGTGTTATAACGTAGGTGTTTATGTACCTATAGAAAAGAAATGAGTAAAAATAGAAACAATATAATAAACATTTATATCAGTCGGATTTTATCGGATAATTTTGTGATATATAAGTACGTCTTAATAAATTACAAATATTAGTTTATAACAAATAACAAAAGTACCATATTTCGTCACGGCTAGTATACCTAATGGCCACAATACGAAAGACTGGAAAACGGATTCAGAAATTAAAATTAAAATGGTGGCCGCGGGCATTCTGGCCATTTATAATACCGTAAAGAAAAAATGCAAAAAGTGTAAAAAATATTATTCGTATAATATATTTTATACAATCTATTCGCTCGTTATTTTTGTAAATATAAACATATATACCTATATATATATATATATATATACGGTGGTTAAAGTGAGGGGGGACGGTGTCCCCTTTCTTTGCTTGGCTTAAGTTTGGCGTCCCCTTTATTATATAGTCCCCTTTATATTTCTAAATGTTTAATTGAAAGTTGAGACTGAATTTGTTCTTTTGTACATAATTTTCGAAAATTAAACAAAAAAAGTTTAAAAAATGGTATTTAGTTATAAATTGTATGCAAGATCTATATTATAGATGCGTATTTTAAAGTTTTATAACCACAGAGTATGTATACATTATAGGTATACATAACAATATAGGTATATACACGTCCGTGATAATTTTTTACGAATTAGGTCAATAATAACATGGATTGAAAGTTAAATTTAGGTAAATATTTTAAAAATATTACGGTACTGGTTCGGGGGACGCCTTTTTTTTTTTTTTGCATTAGCTATAGTCCTCCCTGCAAATATAAGCAGACCGTGTGTAAATATCACAGAGCATAATATTTATAATAGTAGGTAGGTAGTGTAAATACACGCGTACCTATAGGTCCGACTCCGCACCTTCGAAGCCAGTGACTGTAAAAAATCATAATATAGATTACACAATCTATGCTAAAAAAAAAAAACGTACTTGGCATGATATTATATACGGAGTAAAAAAAAAAAAAAAAAACTATAATATATAGTAATTGAAAAATATGGCGTCAAAACATACAGACAGATAGGCAATAACACCGTTATCGAAGACGTGTCGACCGTCGAGTAGACAGTGTCGTGTAGTCACACATACAGTAGAGGTACACGCCGACTGCCGTTCGATTGTTATTATCGTGTTTGTTTACGACGGGATAACAAATTATTATTATTATTATTTCAATTTATCCGCACAACGTAAACGCACCCTAATAATTATTAACGTTACACGCACTACCGATGCGCCGAGCTGTTATTTAGAGATTAGAGCCGTCGATGAACGCGCGCCATTTTACTCGCCGCCGGCTTTGCGTTTCGACGATTCGTATTATTATCGCCGCGTAGTATTTCACCGACGACGTACGCACGACGACAATATAATTTTATTATCGTGTCCGTAGCGTTCCGTTGCGTTGCAAGACGATATTATAATCGTTTGCCGGCTGGTTCACTAATAAAATTCGTTTCTCCTATTTTTTTCCAGTAAGTATACACTATTGCCACCAAATGAAATCGTTTACTAATCACATAAACCCCCGCCCCCCCCCTCCCGTAGGTATTGTTCAAAATGTTCTCTACGCGCGTCAAACGCGGATTTTCGTTCGCGCTCGCTTTTAATATTTCGCCTTGTAATTTACAATAACCTCGTCGTTCCGATTTACAAATATTCGTACGCGGCGGCGTGTGTCTGTAGAACTGATTTTACGGACGGGCCACCGAGTTTCATTCGGAAAACCTCGGCAATCATTTTTCTGATATTCTTGTTATGTTGGACGAAAATGATTTAAACTGTCCACGATTCGTTTATGCGGTGACGGTTTCGATATTTTCACCGTTTCTTGGCTCGAGTTTAACCTATAGGTACCTACTTCATTTGTTATTATCTTGACGTTTTTCGTTCGACAGTTAGTATTTTGTTTTATTTTTAGATATTTAATTTATAATTTGCGTATTATCCATTTATGTGATTAAATTAAACAATTGAAAGGTCAAAACGAGTTAAGTCTTAAGAGGATTTGTTAGGTTAGGGTATTTGTTGTCTCTGTCTATCTAACGGATAATATAGCAAAATCACACTACGCAGAATTGAAATTTTGGCGTTTAGAGTATAAACACCAGCTATTACAAAATTTTAAGTGAGGAATGTTTTCGAGTGAACCTCATGGGCATTTTGTAAAATATCGTCTGACGAAAAAGTTAAAGCTATTTAAAAATATCAAAAACTAAAAATGCCGTAACTTTTTTTTCTGACAATATTTTACAAA
>JAIPRL010007517.1:0-23210 GCA_025469235.1 Pemphigus obesinymphae
GTCAAATGTCCAGGCCTATATAATGTTCGTACATTCCAAGTTCCAGTCGTAAAATCCTTAAGCTCCATATTTTTCATCCGAGGCGTATTATGTAGTTGTTTCGTAACCAAGTTTTTTGACACTGTAGAGTGGTTAGCCCTACGAGAAACCCCCATTAATGGAGGGCCCAACAATAACTGGGACCCGCGGGTTCGTTAAGCCCGTTACTCTATTCAGAGTACCCCTGCGGGGGAACAACTCATACATAGATAATATTGACGCTCCTCATTTTTGAATTTCATATCGTTTGAAATTATTCATATTTATGATACAATACGGCGAGAAAACGCGATAATACGCGATGTGCCCATAAAATGGTAGTGTTGTACATCGTTATCGGTTTGAAATACCGGGTTTACAACTGTCGAACGACCAAAATCCATATGGATACATCGAAAAGTTAAAACCAGTTTAAAACCAATAACAAAAACGGAAATTAAGAGGACGCTATATCCGCATTTGTTGTCTCTGTCTGTCTAACAGATAATATAGAAAAATAACACTACGCAGAATTTAAATTTTGGCGTTTGGGTTAAATTTAGAGTATAAACACCAAATGAAAAATTTAAAGAGAAGAACAATTTCGAGTAAACCTCGTCGAGCTTTTAGCAAAATATCACGTGACAAAAAAGTTAAAAATAACAAAAACTAAAAACGCCGTAACTTTTTTTTTCAGACAATATTTTACAAAAAGCTCAACGAGGTATATTTTTCATGTTAAATTTTATAATAAGTGTTTGAGCTCTAAAGTCAACCAAGACGGCATAATTTCAGTTCTGCGTTGTATAATTTTGCTATATTGCCAATTAGAGATAGACGGAGACAACAAATGCGGATGCGGCGTCTTCTTAATATAATAAAACCGGTATTACGGGTTACGAACACGAAATAATAGTACCGAAATAAGTTAATTAAAACCCGATATTCAAATGGAAACCGTTAGATGGGGTAGCTTTTAGAGAATTTGTAAATAAATTCATATTTTTACCATTTTACTCTTTCCCCCTCCCCCATTTATACAATCAGCTCTAAACAAATATTTCTCAAATAGAATTTTAAAATTTGTAAATCAATCATTGTATATTTTATACGCGTCGACGACCATTTGGCGTTCGGTCAGTTTAGGCTCCTCTCATACTATGACGACTGTCGTGTAAACGACATCTAGCCGACGGCGACACGACACGATACGTTTTTTTTTATTCATTTCCCATAAACACGATATTCACACGACAGTAGCCCTCAAGTGTACATGCCAAAAGCAGGAATTTTAATTTTTCAAAAATGGAGCGTAAAAATTTGTTAGCGTGTCTAGTCTTGTATAAAAAGAAAAATACAAGAAACGGGTATTATAATGGGTCCATCCATTCATCCAAAAATGAATTTTTTCTTATTTAATTTAATTAAATATTAAAACTTAATAACTATCGACTATTATTATAACAAATACTATAAATGTTATATATATAAGTTTAATATAACTATTCTATTAATATTTTAAATATGACTTTAATTATCCACTTATTATACGTTATTAATATGTATTTATAAGTGCATGAAGTAATTAAACACGCAAAAACATGCATTTTTGTTCATAAACGACAGTTCGACACGTGCCGGCTAGATGTGTACCGAACTCCATGTCTTGACCATTTCCCACTATTATATTCTTGTCGTTTTGACGACAACGACGGTCCGACATTGTAGTGGGAACAATCGGTTTCCCACATCAATGCGTGTCGTGCGAGTGTGAAAGGGAATCCCGGAATAATAATCCCTCGGAATAATAATCCCAATGGTTTTAAGGTAAAATAATACTTCAGGTTAGAATATATAAAACTGACATGTTATTTATTAGCATTCGATTAAATACTATTAACAACATCAAATCATTGTAAAACCACTGGCTCAAAATAAGTACCTACATCTGAAGTTACAATTTTCTTTATGGTATAGTATACAATAGTATAGTAATATGTACTTACTTTTAAAAGAGACAACGATTTTCTTAAGTTTACATATTAACATTTAATTTGAGTCGGTTTTTTCTCTGGCGGTAGATAATACGATAACCAACAATCAACACTGCCACAGTAACGGTTACAAAGATATTATTATGTGTTATCGAAATTATTCGACAAATCAGAGTCACCGCACGATATAAACGTTGTCCCATTTTACGGTATCTAAATGGTTAGAAATTTAAGTGGCCATTCTCATTTTTGAAACCAGATTCGTATGGATCATTTTAAAATTAATTACTTTTATGTTTAGATTATGGTCGTAAATCGAAAATTGACCGAGTTACAACCGTTTCAAATGTTTGGGGATTATCATTCCGATTATACCGTGAAAGGAGCCTCAGGGTGCTGTACGTTTCGGTCGTACACGACATGTTTGCACTCGATCGTCGGCCACCGCATTTTTCCACAACATGCACGTTGGTCCGAGGACGTCGAGAACGTATTAACTGTAAACCGAGCACCCTGTAGATTATTATTATACCGCAGTCGTGCAGTTGTGGCCCGAAATGATTACGAACCGGAGACGACGGCGTTTCGCCCGACAAATCGCGCCGCCTCACGGAAGTCACGAAACCGGACTGTCAACAAACCGCTAAAAAAAAAAAAAAAAAAAAAAAAAAAAAAAACGTTAACGCTCTATATTCGCTCGCGATTGTTTTCGTAGCGTTTTTTTTTTCCCCCCCCCGATTTTACCGGGCCGAACAGCGAGCTCACATAAAAACCGCGGCCCCGAACGCCATACACAAAATATTAATTCCATGGCGTTTTGTTGTTAATACATTATATAATATATTACACCGCGCGAATCTCATATAATAAACGTACAAAAACACACTCACGAACGGCATTTTTAATCGTAAAAACGTAATAATTATACGGTTTACCGTTACCACCTATACGGTTAGGTTAGGTTTATACCCGTACTCGTTATCGCGTCGTTAAAACACGGTAATAATGAGCGTGCAGTAGTGCGCTGTGCGGGTGGGGGAGGGGGCTATCCGTATTACCTTTCGCGTGTTTATTTCTTCATTTTTTTCATTTAATTTCGTACGAGTGATATTACGATAAACAATAATTGGTATAGTATAATAACAATACTCGGATTTTATGAGAAAAATCTAAACGTTTACCTATTTCTAATGGCGTCGTCGATTTTTCGGGTTTTTCGGTTTTTTTTCGGTTTTTTTTTTTTTTTTTTTTTATCATCAAACGAATATAATATAATTATTGGCGTAAAACAAAATGATCTAAACGGTATATATTATGTACGTATGGAACGACCAGGTGACATTCTGTACAACACGAACATTATACATATATATTACATTGTTATCGTTTGTGGTTTAAAAACGAATTTAAATTAATTATTCAAAAATATAATACAAAATGCGCTGGTCAATATATATATTAAAAATATATCTACTCCTTTAGGTATGTTTCATATATGTATTTTTTTCATTCATATTAAGTCAGAAAAGCCTCTACTCGGCTAAATTTCCGATATTTAAATGTATTTTAACGAATAATCCGTAAAACCGTTTCCAAATAATTTGTTAACCTACTATATGGTATACTTACCATAAAAACAAAAAAAAAAAAACGAACAATGTCTCTCTCCTTACTAACCAAATAAACAATGCCTCTATAGTGACCGTAACTGTAGACGGAATGGACAGACAACGGGATATGATGGGCCAAAACTCACGTTTAGAAACCTAAAAGCATAATTGTAAATTTGTAACAAATTTTATTTTGTTTTTACTTGTTATGAACAACATTTTAGTTAGAAATTATATATCAAACTAATTAATTTTGATATTTTTATTTTGCATTTTTAGACGTTTTATATTTTTAGGTTACTCTTTAGGTTTTTCAAATATTAAATCCAATTTTTTTTTTTTTTGTAGCATTTTATGACATTTTTATCAATCGCCAAGTATTGAAAATATATGATCCACCTAAAATGCAGTATTTTAAAAAAATTATTCATAATTTTTTAGTTACTTAATACACTTTTTGTAATTTATTTTAAAAATAAAAAACTTTGATTTTTTTATACTACGAGTATATATGAAAACATGATTTTTTTTATAACTCTTAAAATTCGCTTTATCGGTTGATATTTAGAGTCTTTCAGGATTCATTGTATATTTTTTAAAAATGTTTGTGCATTAAATTCCTACTCCTACACTAATTAATCGAAAATTCAATCCTCAAGAGTGAAACCTGTTCTACATAGAACTCCCGACTTATCGACGGCGTAAAATAATATTGTATACGGCTATAAAACTGAATTTTTTATTATTAATGGGATAAAACGTGTTACCTTAACATTATCGAGGCCTTCCAAAGACGATTATATTACGATGGTGTTATATTACTCGTATATCGTATTATTGTTCAGGATATTTCTGCATCGGCTCCCGACTTTCCAGGACAGTAGTATGCAGTCTACGAACTTCCAAATGTCTGGGTTTTACCACCCACGTCTCATATAAAACATTGAAATTATACAAATACGACAAAAATAAAACACAGTACGGTTGGCCGTAGTTTAGTTATAGTTTATATTTGTTATAAGGTCCTAAATAAAAGTGAACCCGGTATATAGCGTACGTTACATTACTTGAAAACGAAAACCCAACAAATTAGAATTAGAGCTTATTAACCCGGGCTGAACACGTTTTAATGTTGTCCGGGGGTTGAAATAAATGTAACGAAATTTGAAAACTTGTTCTAAAATCACGACCGGGAAACCGCGGAAATATGTAAAACTCGACTTTCTTCTAACTCCCGAAACACCCTGAGGGATTAAAAACCGCTTTATTATACGGAATCCGAATAAACGTTAAATTCGCGTTGAAGCCGAAAAAACGTAGACCCGTTTTTAACTAGGTATTTCTGGTTTATATCAAAACGGTAAGGAAGTAATAATTTTTTTTATTTTTTTTTTTTGAAGTTGCGTGCTCCATTTTTTCCAACGAAACGTATAAACATATACGTACTAACTTATAATGTACTTTACTTTGTAAAAAAAAAAAAAAAAAACACGAAAAAAAAAATACTACACTTTCTCATACCTATATATATATACTGCCGAATAATTCCATTAACACTGTATACCTATACTGTATCAACAGAATTGTTATTATTTTTTAGTTTTTTTTTTTACAACAAATTCGTATCATTACTTATATACCCGTCTAGAGTTGCGTGTTTTGTGCTCGCGCCATGGCGTGTCCCTTAAAATTATTTGTCTCGTATTTTTTTTTCGCGTTAATTTAGTAGCATGCGTTTTAATTACGTAATACGTCGTTTTCCCTTTTATCTATTATGGTCTCTGTGACAATATATATTTGTTGACATTGTATAACTAAACCCACTCGTAACATATACGGTGCACGTAGTTTACAACTAATTCTTCGAAAACAAAACAAAATAATCATCGACAAAGAAGTACGGGTAATTTATTTATCCATTAAATTATCAAAAAAAAAAAAATCCGTATTCTTTGATGATTATTATTATTATTTTTTTTTTTTTTTACGCTTATTTATCTGTTGAATATATTTTTTCTTGACGTATTTCTGTAAATCGCGTAGCTGATAATTTGAATTTGTATTCAAAATCTGTTTTTCCGATCTAAAAATGTCTGATAAATATAAATTTCATCATCATCACAATATCGTACTATTGTAATAATAATAATGATTTCATCGATAATTTCGTAACGAAAACGGTGTTCGAAATTTAACAGTGCTAAATTAGTAGTAAGTAAAAAAAAAAAAAAAAAACTTTAATCCAACGCTTGCACGAAAAATCTCATTGGACGTAGGACTAATAATTATATTTTTGTCGTGCGTATTACGTTATGCAAGTAAAATAATAATATGCTGCATTATGTATAATTTTCTATTTTTAACAAATGAAAAGTCGTGTCTGTAAGTGGGAAATCGGTACACATCGTATTACGCGTGTAGACTGCACGTGGTTACAATACGTACGATTGTAATTATTATTAAATATAATATTTTATCATTCGATATTTTTTATCGCACATTTTGTTACGAGTGGACCCAAGCATTTTTTTTTTTTTTTTAATTTCATTAATTCAGGTCCACCGATGCATGCCACGGGTCACTAGTTTTTTCATTTTTTTCTGTTTGTAATTTACCGCGGATTAACACCTTATTTTTCTGGTCTCACTATATAGACACGGTTTTAAATGGGTCGCTAAATCGTAATGTAAATAAAACGTTTCGTGTGAATGCGCACATATTATAACTCGAGTTTTTTTTTTTTTTTTTATTTAAGTAGAAAATTATATATATATATATATATAAAAAAAACCCCCTTTATATCAAGTCTCTGTCTCGAGTGACGAATAATTACATACGGTAACATTGATCTGAAAATTAAACCAAGCGATTAAGAGCGGCGTACCGGATAGGCAATACAACTGCACGAATGTCGACGGTATACGAAAAACCGTAATCAAAATGTTTTATATTTATTTAATTATGTTGTCGACGGTGAACTTAACCGAGGTAAACGGAGCAACTGATCTTCATTATATATATATATATATAAAAACAATAGTCTTTTCGGTTTTTTGAAACTAAAAAAGTAACCAAACGAAAATTAAGAGAGCTGAGAACGAAATTTATCGTTGTATTGTTACAAAGAAAACATTTTAAATTTTGTTTATTTTGTATTATACCTACAATGAAAAATTGAACAGAAACAACGAACAAATATTTTGACAAAAACGAAAAGAAATCGTTAACGTTTAAATTATCAAGACGTTAAATACATTTTTTTAATTTTTAATTTTTTTTTTTTTTTTTTTATTCAAGATCCGATCTCGAGAAATCGTTAAAAATATTTTCTAGAGCTATGCATTTTTCATGGAAATACTTTTTTTTTCTTTTTTTTTTTCTTAAACAATAAACAGAAAAACGTCTGTTTTTCGAGTCTATCTTTGATATCGATGAACGTGAACAAGATTCGATAATTGTACAGTATTTTATTAATTATTCGACACTGACTATACAGCGTTGTTAGCGTTTCATTGTACTACAATACATTTTGTGCGAATGGTTCAGCGCACAAAGAAATCTTTTGTTCACTCGTGAGTGATATTTCAGTCGGTTTCCTATTTTCAGCTGAATATATTCGTCCTGAAACGTTTTGAATCGTTCATCACTAACCCTACATTTACCTACATCAGTTGAGTATCTAAACGGAGTACAGAATGCTGTTGAACGGTCACAGTTTTTAAATGGTCCTGACGCGGCAAAAATGTGATGAGATTACGTGCTAAAATCCACTCCGACGACAAATTAACGACGGGCTTTACGGCGAATTTGTGACACAGATACGCTATGTTATTTCGCACCGAACACAATCAACTTGTATACACTGAATACAGCGGAAACTCGATCTGACCGAAAACAAAAAAATAAAAACGAATGGCCCCCCGGAAACACCCGTCGTACGTTCTATATATTGATTCTCGATAAAATTAAAATTTATAGAAAACGAAAAAAACAAATTTTGGCTTCTCGGTTTTCGTCGTGTAATCATATCATGACATTAAGATAAAAAGTCACACGAACACACACGCATATATTGGCATACATTCTAAATAAATACAATCAGTTGTTCGTCATCATAGTACTGCTTTATCGACTGGACCAAGATTCTGGGGCCCTAAATAAAAAAAAAACCCTTACTATAATTAATGTATGACCTAAAAATTACAAAAAAAAAAAAAAAAAATGCACTTAAAATAATTTAATTTTAGAGTTTTGAAAAATAATAGATAAAATAAACAAAATGAATAAAATATATCCATATAGACAAGACATTATTATTTAATAAATCATAATATTTTACCATATATTGTAATTATAATCTAAGATATATAATGAAATATTAAATAACTTTATAGATTATAGGCGTTCAGAGGCAGACTTCAGAGGGTGACCTGGCGATCACCCTTTCCCAGGAGTTTTTTTCATCATTATCTGAGGAGTATAAAATAGATTTTGAATGGGGTGTCGCCCTTTATTTTTCAATCATCCCTATTCGCCCCCCCTTAAATGAGTTTAAGATCCACCCCTGCGATGACGTTATATTATATTATAATTCATGTATTTGATTTTATAGGACTAATTTAGTCATTAAAATAATCTAGAAATATGTAAAATATCTAAAAATTCCAAATTTAAAAAACATCGATCAATTTTAAAAATATTTTAAAAAAATTTCATTATTAGACAGTATGTGATATCTAAAACACAATATTATTACCTTGGAAAGCTATTGTGTGAAGTATTTTAAAGAAATAAATCAGACAAATGCAGTGATGAAATACAGTTTACAATTATAGATACCTAATGTCCTAAAATAATAGGCATTAATTTATAGGTAATACTCTAAAAAATGCATTTATTATCTAAAAACTATAATTTTTAAGTACAAACGATGACCTAATTGTCTAAACTACTAAAATTTCAGATACCTATACTAGAAAAATACTCATAGTTTTGATATACTATAGTTCATATTATAGAAAAAATGTGTTTATAAGGAAAAATAAAAGTAAAATAAATTTTGTCACTTAATTATTTAATTTTAATTTTAATTATTCATGATCAATAATAAAAATGTAACTAACTGTTGACACATATTTTACAGAAATTAATTCTAACGTAAATGCGTTTAAGTCCAAAAATGTCGAAAACATTCACAATAAAATTAACAGATTTTCCAAGTGAAAAATAATGTTGAAGTCATCAGAATCTCATCTCTAGAATCTAGTCACGAATATTAAATTAATTGACCAGTAAAAAAAATAATTTTATTAAAAACCGAAAAAAATTATCTCATGATTGAATAATTTTTTGAAGATGATAACTTCATAATATTTATTTTATTTAGACAATTGTTTCTTTCAGTTGATTTGCTGCTCAAGTATTTTTTTTTCTCGTCGAGTGATTTCAACGCAACTGAATAAATATAAATTAAGTATTTAAATCTGAAAAATAAAAGTTCAACCGATAATTAAATTATTGCGCAGTAAAAAACGACGAATATAAATCTTTGTAATTAATACATTCGTCGAATAAAGTAATCACGATGATAATAATATTTTATAATTAATAAA
Source organism: Pemphigus obesinymphae (assembly GCA_025469235.1). NCBI lineage: Eukaryota > Metazoa > Arthropoda > Insecta > Hemiptera > Aphididae > Pemphigus > Pemphigus obesinymphae. Next base: position 9,235 of record JAIPRL010007517.1, read on the forward strand.
CAGTAATCAACGTAATTTTTCCCAGCATCATCGACATCTGCAGGCTATAATGTTATAATAATCTTATTACAAAATAAATGATTTTTGGTCCATTTAACAAGAAGAGATTTTCATAGTGAAATAATCATTTATTTTAAACATTTTATAGATTATTTTTCACGATTGCGATATTATTTTGTAGAAAATGTGCATATAGGTATTTAAATCTATTGTGAAACTATAATATAATTCGTTTTTTTTTTTCAGAATTACCCAACATTTTATTTATGTGTATGTCGTATTTTTTCGATGAAAAAAACCATAATTAAATTATCAGTTCATTCTCTCGTATTCAAACGACAATATTTTTCATAAAATCAAATAACATTTAATATTTGAATATAATATTCACGGTTATTATGTCATTTTATTTATTTTATGGCACGTCACATTCGAAATTGTTTATACAAATATGTAAAAGGTATAATATATAGGTCACGCCGCAGGGAACCGAATTACTGAATTTGGATGGAAATTTATGAAAGGGTTAAATTATTAAAAACAATTGTCGTAAAAAAATTTTCGAATAAAATCAAAAGTAGGTACCTAATATACATATATGTGGGTATTTTTTAAAAAGTCACCAAATTAACTACCTGCTTGATATGTATTATAATATTATATCGGATATGTATATACTACTATATAATATTATATGTATTCCAGAGAATTATTCGTATATTATATATTATACACAATAATTCGTTCTAAAAAGCGGACACATTTCACGTGGCACTAACCGTCCGATTATTTTTATTTTTATTTTTTTCAAATGTATAAAACGTATTTTGAACCAGACTGTTTTCGTATAAATATGTTGTTTAACGCAGGAGGCCACGACGTTATTATGTGTATATGTTTTTCGCGGTCTAAAAATATATTTTAAATGTAAACGAGACATTTTGACGAATGTAAAAGTGAACACATTTCGAATAATATTGTAGTCGAGTTCGAGACCGTTCGACCAGTTCGACAACATAACATGTTACAATTTAACGTGATATTTCGTATACTTTGACGCCGTTTTTTGCGCTCCGTTTCTATGTCGTTCGGTGAAATTACGTATAGTATTATATACATTACATTATGTTGTTATAATTGAATATTTTTTTTTACGAGCATTTTCAATAAACATTAATCAATAATAATCACGTGTTATTAACTCCTCTGCGGTATATATATACACGTACGTTCAGCCGCAACGATAATTTATATTTTCGTACAATTTATTAAAAGTATAAATTATACATTATGTTTGAAAACGGGCACGATCGCGACGGGGGTTTCGGACGTCATTGAAACGAAAGCTATAAACTTTTCGAAATATATAAAAATATATAATTTCCTTTGACTTTAATAATAATAATATATATATATATCGTATAAAGAGAGTGAAAATAACGAGCTGTGTTCGCCGCGGTTTGGGTAACGGAAGTTTTTCGTTCGGTGAACGCGGCGGTATTATGACGTATAATTTTCAAAAAAAAAAAAAAAAAAAAAACCCAAATTTCCCCCCGTCGAACGTGGTAATACGTAATTTGGTTTTCATTGGTTTCGAAAAACAACAATTGTTTTGTTCTTATTTTTGTAGAAGAAATTCCGTCCGTGAAAATATAATACACTATATATTATATGGATTAAAACGTACTACGTGTACTTATATCACGTGTATGAAGTATATCATCGATATATTGTAATATATAATATACTTTAACAATGTGTTTAAATCGATATACAAATATACATTTATCTATAAAACACATCTACTTATATATATATATATATACTTACTTAAATGGGCTTTTCAAATGTTAAATACTAAATCATACATATTGAATTTACAATGAATTTTCGAAAACGCATTTTTTTTTTTTTTTTTCATTATTCGACCGTTTAATTTTTATGAGCATTTTTATTGAATAAATCACGGAAAACCAAATGTATTAATTTATAGGCGTAAAATATTTGAAATCGTTCTACCGCACAATGCCGAAACGTACAAAGTTTTTGAATGGATTTTAACATTTGTTCGACATTAAAAAAATATTTCCTCCAACGAGTACCGTGGATAATGTTTTATAATAACATTTTACACATTATATGTTTTAATGTTGTTGAAATATTTTTGAATCGCAATAAATGTATAATTTGGAAATTGTTTCAAATTGTCGTTCCAAAATCTTGTTTTCACTATCCGGATATGTTTTCGGAACATTCGAAATTCGCTGTTGATCGGGATGAATTATCCGCGGAAATCTACCGGGCCAAGAGCCGGTTATGCGTGTGTATGGACTTAAAACCGGGTGACGACAAATATGTCACATTTAAAAACGGGACTCCGTTACAATACATCGTGTATACATAGTTGTGTACCAGTGATTTCAGGGTTTTATTACGTAATTATTAAAAAAGTTTGTCATTTAAAAAGTGCATGTACGACTTATGAACAAAAACAAGAGAAAAAAAACACTTTAGAAATAACGTCCCCTATCTGGCGCGTCCGTGGCTATATATGGTATTTAAAATCGAACTTAAGACTATCACCGCCCTATATCGTCACGATCTTTTGAAATGCGTTCGTTCTTCCGACGGGCTGAAACGATGCACGCAATAACGTAACCTATATGGACTTCAGGAATGGTTTTTATTTGCCCCTCCCCTCCTTTATTATGTTCAATGTAACGTATAACGGAGAACAGCCGGTGTTAAAAATATTGCTTCCGTACAACGTGCCGTCGTAGAACGCGTAAAACTATATTATGAAAAAAATTAAAATGAAAAAATACAATTAATTTTACAGTGTTCGTTTTACGTGTTAACAAAACAGCCTTTTGCGTTTTACGAACAATTCCTTCGGCTTACCGTAGCAAATTTAGCAGACTCCGGGATATCGGTTGTATTGTAATTTAGTTTAAAAACAACAGATAATACATTTTCTTGAAAAATATTAAATTTCACTCCATATAAATATATATATATATATATATATGCATACGAGAACGACTATGATAACGGTAAACTCGATACTATGAATTGAATAATTTATTTTGGTGTTGTTCTGACGAGACGATAATAGCCGAGAGTGTTTTGTAGTTTTAAACGGTCGTTCGTTTCGCACCAATTAGAACTGTTTGATATCTCAATGAACTGCAATTCGAACGTCGAAAAGAGGAAAAAATTTGCTATAACTATATCGAAGAGTTAGCAGTAGACTGTCGGTGCCGGTTATGGCGGCTTTACACGGGTCGATCGTGGTCGATTATATGACTATATATATTATGAAAAAATGTAAGAACAAAGCACATAATCACGACGATTTCCAATATTATTATTATTATTATTAGGTATGTATAGGTATTGTAAAAATTATATTGAACTAATGAAATAAAATGCAATTTTTTTTTGGTTATCGCTTATGAGTAAGATTGATTTTAAATTTTGGCTCCAAGACAGTAGGTGGAATTTATTAAAAAAAAAACCACCTATAATGAGAACTATAAATCATAGAAATGCAAAAAAGAATTACACCTAATGAAGAATTTCCCGTTTTATAATTGGAGTTCTACTAAATTTTTTCCCGATTTCAACCGTTTACGCATATTATATTGTCTAGAAAACTATATTTTCCCGTATACTTTACGTGTAATTCCACTACCATACTATAGCGCTATTATAGTTCACTGCAAACGCCGCACGTCGACCACGACAACGCCTCGAACGGCAACCTGTGTAGATAACCGCGGTGTATAGAGTAGTAATACCGCCGTAATTATTGTACGTTTTTGCGAAAAACGTATCGTTGAAGAAATAATCGCTTAACAAACGAAATACAAAATGAATATAGTGTTTTTTTTTTTTTTTTTGTAATCGCAATAGTCGACGCGATAGTTGAATTAAGGGTCTTCGACAGTAGATTTTTCAAAGCGCTAAAATGGTCTTGGCATTTCCATAAATTGGCCGTGTTAAACTTGTTCAATTTTAATAATTTTGAAAAAAGTTCTGAATTCGTTATTATATTTTCTATGTTTTTACCAGATGATTTTTTTGAATAATTTTTTTTAAATAAATGACAAACAATTAAATAATGATTTTTTCATTAATTTGACACCACCATAAAAATCTTTATATTGATTTAATTTTAAATCCATCTGGTAGAAACACAGTTTAACAACTCATATTTAATTTTTCCAAGATATGTTTTTTGTCTAAACTTATCCAGAAACCTACAATTATGGAAATGCGTGAGCATGATTATTAGAAAATATCGTGATAACATAGCAATGAAAAGTAGTATGGGTATGAGGATATTTTTAGATTAATTTTAAAATGTACATATATATTTTTAAATTGTCAGGTGTTTATTTGTCCTAAAATTACTTAAGAATTGCCTATGCTGAACTCCTTAAAAACGGCCCGTGTCGAAGCCCCTTAATATTTTTACCCGTTTTAACGTATAGACAACCGCGACACCGTGTCATTCGACCAATATTTATATTTTCGACCGTATACACTGGTGAAATGGAAGACTTAACGAAGTGAAAGATCAGTGAAGATAACAATATTATCATAAAATTTATGATAATATATTATTTAATATTATCACGGATAATTTTAACCACATAACATTTTGCTTATAGATTGTGAGTGATATGTTCGGTTCTGCTACTGTGTACAACTATGCTGTATATTTTAAAACGAAAATATTAAATTAATTATAAGAATTTATATTAAGTATAAACCGTCAAAAACTCAGTCCTTTAATTTTATATGATTATATAACAATAAAACATGGTACGGGTATGAGACTATTTTAGATTAATTTTAAAATGTACTAAAATATTTTTAAACTGTTAGATTCTTATTATTCCTAATATTTGTTTAAAATTGCCTAAACTGAGCCATTTAAAACGCGCCCGCCTTAAATATTTTTAAAATATCTTTAAAATTGCCTATACAAACCAATTACAAACCGTGCATTTGACGTCCTCTTACGATATATATGATACATGTATTTACGATGAATCGTGGCAACGTTGCATTAAAACGGAATCGTGTCGAAAAAAAGGTCAAAAAAAGGTATTGTCGAACAATGAGCATACGGAATCGTATTCTACCCATTATAGATACGTTTGAAAATTGATTAGGCGCTTCAACTTTTTCTCGTGCTCCTCCGCTGTGAAATTCCCGAGTAAACATATGAGCAGCTGATATTCGATATTTTAGTAAACGCGTAGTGTATATATTTGCATTTTATTTTTGCTTTTCCGTAAAACCGAGTTAGCACTGGAATTGAAATGTGGAAAAAAAAAATTGCATTAAAAAAAAAAAATCAAACATGCCATCATAATCCGGCCCAATAGCGATTCGACTATATTATTTATAGTGATCTCTCGGTTATCTAAATATTTCCGAACGTTTATAATATAAAACTTTTCGCGTTTTCCAATTTAATCAAAATTGATACGGAATTTTACACATAGTTCGGTTTGTTTAAAATGTTTTAATTATTGACTAGCGTGTATAATATTTAATAAGTTACTATGTTACAACATCTATATGTATACAAAAAATAAATTATTATCACGAAAAAGTTTCATAGATAGAACAGTGCTTATATATAGATAGAACCTTTTTAAACCCACGACGCGTACATTAAATTTATCGAATAAAACTTTTTCGTATTACACTAACAATATTTTCTTAGTACGATATGATTATATTATTATTATTATTTAAATGTAAATCAATTAATTAGAAATTGAATAACTTTCGTTGGGAAAATAGAATATTGTACGTACTTCTGTATAGCTCATTGAATTCATTCAATGATGCACTTTGAGACTTTATCTTTGAATACAAAAATGGGTTTTTCTTTTTCATGGCTAGTTAGTTATACGCAAAAGAAAAAAAAAATGTTTTTCAAGAATATACGGTTAATAAACTTTTGATACTTTCAAGCTCTCGACTTCCAATCAATATTCTAATTATCAAAAACGTTTCGAACGTTTTATAACGATTTATTTTTTTCAATATGTAATAATAGTCAACGGCTCGAATATTGATGCTCTATAAAACCTATAAAAAATTCCCTATAATAATGCATTTATGACCTAAAATATACAAAAAAGTCTTAAAATCCCACAAAAATGACCTTTAAATATTCTATTTATAATCTAAACACATAAATAAATTCCTTCAGAATTGTTTAAATGATTTAAATTATATATTATATCAGGTATATATTGTATTGTATTAAATATAAATAATTATAATAATATTTAATATAAATTATTTATACGACGCATTTTATATTTATTTATATTTCAAACTTTTTATCGTGTACATTTTTAAAACTAAAATCTATGCACAAATGTTAAATTGTGAAAATATATATATATATATTACGTGAAATATAAAAAATATATTATTTGGTAAGTAAATTTTCCTGTCAATTATTTAATAAAAGTTAAAAAATTACCAAAAATTACGAAAAATTCCCTAAAAAATAAAAATAAAGCCAAAAAAGTGCACTTTGTTCCTTGGGTGTCAGTAGGGGTTAGGAAGCATTATGCTATAGCATAGGTAAGGTTTTATTTTACAAATATGATAATAAATAAATTTACTTTAATGTTAATTATAAATAAATCGTAGTAAGAATGCGGTACGTAGATTTACTACGTTATGCATATGTAAGATAGAGATAAAATTCGGGTGATACCCTTCCGACTTCTAAATTGAAAAAGTATGTTTAATTGATTTGCTTACACAGAATATTTACAGCTGTAAAATTTTTAAATAGAAATTTAATGTCAGAAAAAAAAATGAAGAATACGAAAGTAACTATTCTAACGCGTTTGTAAATTATATTCTTCTATTTTATAGACTGAAATATTGAAACATATGTTTAAAAATTGGAAAATAATATTACTGTTTCAATAAATATAGTTGAAAACAAAATAATATTATATACATAATATTGATACTATGTACTTATGCACAAATGCAGCAATTTACACTGACGAAAAAATAACGAATTTTTTTTATAAAAAGTATTCGAAATACTCTATTAAATAGTATTATGCTATTGTAAGGTATTGTAAAGTATTATACTTTCCCCGTTTGAAGGCTGCAGCCACTGGTTGACATTTAGTTTGAAATTGTGGGTTCCCATAAGAACCCATGTAATTCCCTTATCAGTGTCCATTCTGCTTTCATCTATATTCTGTGGTACGTACGTCCAATTTCCCCAAACTCGTTTCCAAACTGATGACGTGACGATAATATTATCCGAAATCCGTGGCGAAGCGCATGTAAACCAAATGGGTAGACAAATTTAAAGAAAATAATTTCAAACTAACTTAAAATAAAAATAAAAGATCTATGATTAATAGTAATAATTCTCAGTGCCTGCACACATAATATATAATGAAAACAATTTGTAAAAAGTTCTTAAGATTAACAAAATCTATAAAAGTATTCATTTATCAAGAGAATAAAAAGCAAATAATAGAGTATAAACACACGATATAGGTGCCTATACGAGGCATGTCCAGAAAGTAATAATTAGTGTAGTACTGGTGCTGAGGGATCGTTTCCTCCCTAAGTCGGTGATGTTTTCGTGTCAGATGCTTGCTTTGAACGAGACCAGAACCCGGTCAGTACGAAGAAAATTGCGGACGCGCAGTATCATTTTTCGTGAACGATGCCCATAGAAAAGAGTTTTTGGATCGTTAGATGAACTCGGAGGAGACGATTTTCATCGCTTTATCTTCACTGGAAATGAAATGTGGGTGGCTAACTACATTTGTAAAATCAAAATAAGTCAGTTCTCGCAATGGCGTCACGCCAATAATATTCACCTTCGGTCGAAAAATTAAAGACTTGTCATTTGGAAAAAAAAAATTAAAAAAAAATTTAAGAAACGTGGAATTTTTGGACGAAGGTGAATAATCGGTGTGACGCCATAGTGATGGCTACGCCTTTTGATTTCAACAGCGTAGTGGGTCGCTCACGTTTCATCTCTTCATAGTAACATTGGAGCGAAGAAAATCGTCTGTTTGGAGTACATAACGATCCGAAAACTGTTCACATCATAAAGTTCAAAAACTTTGCACTTGGTGGGATTTCTCATGAACATCGATCACGGAAAATGCCACGACGTGCGTAATGCACCGACCTAGTTCTGATCTCATTCGGAGCACGAGTACGACAATAATAAAAACGATGATCGACTTTGGAGCACCGGCACACTTATATTTCTGGACACGCGTCGTATACCTAATAAAATAATAAATAGTTTTCCGCGGTAATGATAACACGGAAACACGACGTTAGAATAACGTACCCCGTCGACGGGCAAAAACTCTGATATTCGTACCTCGTCGACACCAAACAACGCCGGTGGCCGGGTGGAAACCGGTTTCCGTAGCGTAAACGTACAAAAACGATAAACAGTGCAGACTGGAGACATTGTCTCCTGCAATCATTGTGCATACACGGCTTTGGGTCGGTGTCTCCGCACGTCTATTTGTGTACGATTTTCGAAAGATTTGAAACGAACGGCGCTGCGACTTGGACGAAACAAAATTACTCGAAATAAAATGTAATAATTTAATACAAAACATTTTTCATTCACGTTTGTACAAAATGCTTCATTTTAATATTGAATATTTTAATAATAATTTCTCAAATGTAAGACAGGGTAGACGCCGTCTCGTTGTCTACTATTACGCTTCGCCATTGTGTAAAATATGAAAAATTGAAAATAAAGTGAATCGAATTTTTCCCGTGACACGCACAGGACATTACAAAACTCCGAAATCTCTCCGCACGATAAAACGGTAAAAAACTTGACTGCGCGCGTACAATAATATGCACTTTGGGTACGTCTTTACAGAAATGAAAATACAATACGCCGTAAAACCGAACGAGGTGGCACATGATTTTATGTGAAATTTAGTCGTTAAAAAAAAATAATTAATTAAAATTTTTATACCACCACTATAATACCTAATTATATTTTTTCATTTTTATTTTGTTTTTCCATATGAGTTTATCGTCCAAAATTTTGTATTCGTAATTTTTAATAATTACGGATAGTACGTATGCCTGCGTAATAATTTATTCGTCGACTATTATAGAAAATGTACAAAAATGTTTATTTATTTATTATTTTTACCTGAATATAACGGGAAGTATTCAGATAACACTAAAAACGGACAGACATTAATAGTGTATTTTCAAAAAAAAAAAATTCAATTATTTATTACATTGGTTACTAAGTATATGGCAACTTTTCGTAGAAATCAAAGGTAGACATTTACTCAAACGTATTCTAAAACGAACACACACATATATTAGCATACATTCTAAATAAACAAAATCAGTTGTTCGTCATCATAGAAAAAGTAAAAAAAAATTCCTTAATATAATTAATGTATGACCTAAAAATTACAAAAAAAAAATTTTTTAAAAAAAATGCACTTAATATAATTTAATTTTAGTGTTTTGAAGAATAATAGATGAAATAAACATAATGAATAAATGTCTATATAGACAAGACATTATTATTTAATAAATAATAATATTTTACCATATATTGTAATTATAATCTAGGATATATAATGGAATATAAAATAGTTTTATAGATTATGGCGTTCAGAGGCGGATTTTAGAGGATGACGTGGCGATCGCCCTCTCCTAGGAGTTTTTTTCATCATTATCTGAGGAGTATAAAATAGATTTTGAATGGGGAGCCTTTTATTTCTCAATCATCATTATTCGCCCCCCCCCTTAAATGAACTTAAGATCCACCCCTGATGACGTTATATTATATTATAATTAATAATGTATTTTATTTTATACGACTAACTTAGTCATTAAAATTATCTAGAAATATGTCAAATGTCTAAAAATTCGAAATTTAAAAAAACATCGAACAATTTTAAAAATATTCTAAAAAAAATGTCATTATTAGATAGTATGTGAGCAAGCATGACGTTATACTCGCAATAAAGACAATACCAACTTAAAAAAACCTTTATTTGGTCTAAAATTAAATCCACCGTATGCGTCTTAAAATATGAAAACAAAATAATACACTGTTATTTGTGATTGATGTACGGTATAATAGAGTATTATCGATTTGGTCAACTTTAACTCGCCGAGTAACAAATATATTCGGTTACATAATATTTAAATAATTTAAAAAAATTACGTACATATTTCATAAAGATGGAAGTGTGTGAAAATAACGTTTATTTTTCGACACAACATATCTCAAATATAATTAAATGATTGTAGTCAAGGCTAAAAAATATTTTTGAAAAAAAGATGGTTTAACCGGTATCGAAGAAAAAATTATCGTCCTATATATTATACCAGAGAAATACAATTAGAAACATAATAATATGAAAATATATATTTTAATATATAGGCTTATGTTCCTACAATATAATATTCTTAAAAACATAATTTGCCGTTGTAATACGTCAAAATCACGACTCTCGTTTCATAGGAAAAACAAAAAACTGCAAACTGTGAACGCCGAAACGGATATTTACTCAAAAGAGATCGTTTTTTTAATTTTTTTAAATTAATAATATCTTCTTTTTTTTTTTAATGTATATAAAAACATATATTATATATAACATATATCTCATTTATTCAAAAATAAATGAGAATGCATTAAATTATTAGGAGAAATGATTTTGAACAATCAAAATAAGCGTTTTCTGTTTTAAATTCATTATTTTGAAATAAAATCAATAAATAATTTGGAATATAATATACAGATCTCTTGAATATTAATTGGTGAGTGTATTATTCGAAAAATGTTCAATTCAATGGTTAACTATTTAATTATATTATATTAATCGCATATATAACTTGAAGTCTGGAGTTGAATAATAAAAATCTTCGTAATGTATACCTAATTATAAATTCTAACAACTTTTGTTTTTCTCTCGTAATAATCGCATGTCGTTGGTACATACACTGTTAATAAATGGTGTTAAAATAACAAAAAAGTTGTATAGACCAGACAATTTAGATATAGATAGTAATAATATTTTAATTTATATTCAAATAAAGATAAAGAAAATTTGTATTTAATAAGATATTATACATTTTTTTTTTTTTTTTCACAATTTCTTATATTATACCTATTTACTTCGAGCCCTGCAACACATGTGTATATATTTATATAAATGTGAGTAATAGGTAGTTCCTACATTTTTAATGTTTAAATTTAAATAAATCTACATACTATAATATTTCATGCTGTATTTACATAATTACACTTTGTATTATTTACCATATTATAACATCGAGCTCATTCGTATTATATATAATATACGACATAAAAAAAAAAAAAAAAAATTATTTATTAATAATTATACGCCACCATTGCAGTCAATTATAAGTTAAACGGCATTTTTTCAACAACATAATTTTGTGAAACATTGGTAGGTACTATTCTAAAACACATTTAGGACATTTGAAAAATTCTTTAAAAACAATGTATTTGGAATTCCATCAAACTGCTTTAAAAGTATTTATTTAAATTATACTATACGTAATCTAAACATATTTTTTAATTTAAATGTTTTACAAGTGTGCTTATGATTATAACAACAAAATTGCATTACTATGGTACTTCATAAAATTATAAAACTGAAGATAATCCAATTAATTTTATTAACAGTGGATTCATTAAGTTTTGAGGTAGTGTCAAGTTTGAAAAACAATAAGAGCATATTAGATAAATAATTAATACGTTTTTTTTATTTTATTGCGTCCGAATAAAACACCAGTCACTATAATTTATATTATGAGTTCTGAATCTATTAAATATGCAATAAAGTGTCGTAAACATTAACCTAACTACTATTCTAGATATAAAATATTATTAATAGTTTTGTGCAAACAATTTCTCATTTATTATTATAATGAAAATTCGACTATAAAGTCTGACGAAATATTTATATATATATATATGTATTCTACGGGCGTAATTTTGCGGAAACCTTTTAAAAAATATGAGAATATGTATTTATGCATTATAATTGGATGGAATTTCTGTATTAAATTTCCGTTTTGAACAGACTAAACTGTCATATGCTGATAATTAGATTTCTAGAAAACAACACATTTGATTAAAATGGTTTTTTAATAATTAGTTTTGAAATTACAATCCCACGTTCTCACTGTCTAAAATAAACTGAAAAATGTCGTTTAATATAATCAATATATGATTAACAATAATGATCGAAGAAAAGGGATACCGAGAATGCCGTTTTGGATACTAATTTTATTTTGATTTTCTTGAACGATATGCTTTTTCAGCATTTAAATATAATAATCCAATCCAATCAAATCCTATGGTTATAAAAACAATTTTTAACACCTCAAAAGCCAAAATATCTAAATTGGATAAAGTTCATTATAAGAAACTTTACTCCGTTTATGGTACTTACCTTTTTCGTCAATACCTATTTAATTTTTCAGTACCAAGAATAATGCGTATCATACCAATGAGAACCCTCAGCTATAAATCGTGAACAATTCGTTTATAAATTTGTTAAACTGTTAACATTTTAGAAGTGATCCGCTTATATTTTATTACGATTTTTGGTAAAATCCGTAATAAATTCTTTCCGTGCAAATAAATAAATGGAAAAGTTCATACGACATATACGCAATAAAAAATTAACTGGTTTTTTTTTTTTTTGGAAATTAATTTTAGAAACTATTGTTTGAATAATCCTATGTGAGACGATTAAATATAGTTACACTTTGAGTCTCAAAAATAAAAATGACTTTTGTCATTTTCGTGAATCGAGAAGGTCTTAAAACTCGATTAAACGCGTGTTTGTATTATTAATCTATTAAATAATTACTTTCGGCTAATTTGCGGTGCATAACAATAATTAACGAAAACATCCGTTTACGAATCATTCTATAATTTTTCGAAACGAGGAAAAAGATGTAAATTAAATTTAGGTCACGGAAAACGTTGGAAAAAAAAAAAGAAAAAACACTCCTAATACGGTTTTAATCGAACAAAAATATTATGAATATTATAATTTGACCATTATTTGTGTAAAATATACGCAATATATACAGACGTTTACGGCTGTTAATGTATGTATACATACAGAGGAGGGTATAAGAATAAATATTTAATTAAATCGAGTTCCGAGTCCATTGGGAAATTGACTTTTATTACGCGATTTATATACGTTTATATTATATGGCCGTCTTATTATAATGCCGTAAACATGAAAACGGATCACGCCGTGACCGTTAGTTTTGAAACGGAACGAACAATAACGTTTGCATCGTATTCGTTTTATTTTTCACGTCATTCATTTAAGAAAAAACTATGTTTTGAAATATGAAATATATTATATATTTATTTATATTAATATTATATATTATAAAAACTATGAAATATGTACTATGTTAATGTATATTCGATACATTTTTTAACCGACCGAGTCAACCGACTGTTATATCTTTCTTAACCCTTTCACAGTACCAAGTATTTATTTCTCGAACGACCCACCCAGACCAGGCATTTTTTTTTTCTTCTGACATTAGGAACCCATCGAAAATGCGTAGGGATTATAAATAGTCATGACTTCTTTGGCATAATTCCCGTTTATTATTTTCTAATGTCTTTGGATTCGCTAAAATATACACAATGTGACATATGGGTATTTTAGTGATAATACCGATAGAAAATCAGTAACACTACAATGACGATATACGCGTCATTGGTGCCGAAAGGGTTAAAGCTTATATGTCTTTCTTCTTCTTCTTCTTCTCCTTCGCCTTCTCTCCCAACTATTTGGGGTCGGCCACCCTGGTCCTACACTTCCACTTAACTCTATCTCCCGCATCTTCTTCACTTACTCCCACCTTCCTCATATCAC
>JAIPRL010007518.1:0-23207 GCA_025469235.1 Pemphigus obesinymphae
AACGTAAATATATTTCTAAATTAAATATTCGGTAAAAATTTCATGATTAAAAAGTCATTATTTTCGAAATTACGACGAAATTAAAATTCTCGATTTTACAAAATCGTATTTTTCGTAATTTTTTGGTAGTTTTTGCTTACACGCATTAAAAAACTATTATGAAAATCGAAAAATAACCTCTTAAAAGTACCAACTAGATGCAATTTGCTACCGAAACAGGGTATGAGTGTAAAGATCGGAGCACTCCTTCTGGTAGTAAATTTGTTAACAGAGAAAAAAAAAAAAAAAAAAAAAAAAAAAAAAAAATAAACATCATTGTAAAACCACTAGCTCCCTCGCTACGCTCAGAATCTAAAATCATGCTATAATTTATTTATGTATTTGAATTTAAAAATCAACGCCAAAAACAAAATTAAAAATTTCAAAAAAACAATTCCGTTTAAAACTTGAAAGTATATACTAATACATGTAAATATTTCTTTAAAACGAAACAAAAAACCATTTGTAACCTACAATAATTAATAACGAAAAATTAAACGTATATTATATATGGTTTAGGCCCGTTGTATCGTTGTAATACAAACGTAGTTGTATCAAATAAAATACATATATTGTTACGACCATCTAGGGTTAGTTCCAAAGGTTGCTATCAATTTTTCTTTATCTGTCTTAAAATACATATACTACAGGAAATTAAAATTCAATTTTCAACTTCACGAACTTGCAATTACTCTAACTTACCCAACATGTATATATTTTTTTTTTATCAAAAACATTTATTTTTATCTAATTTTTCACATAGGTTTGAAATAAATAAGAATGTAGAACAAGCCCATGCACCCTTTCCATGAACTCATGGACCAACAGTTAAGAATATCTACTATAGAGCTTAGTATAATGGGTAAGTACTTGAATTGAGTCGGCGAAACTAAATTCGACAAACGGGACCACACGAAATATATTATAATATAAAATGTGACATACTTAATATATTGTATGTTCTTTCATTTTCAAGTTTTCGATTCGTTGAATATCGTTCGTAATATATTGTATAAATATCACTTAAATCGTAAAAGTGTACAGTGTTGTATTGTATTGAAAAATAATAACGCTGAGCCCGTTTGCAATAATAAAATGATGATATACGCGTGTAGGTATGTTATACCATTTTCAATAGTAACGGTAAAAAATTTTATGTATTCTATATTTATGCATATATAAAAATTTCAATTGCAAATACCTTGCATTTTTAATTTTTAAAATCTTTAAATGTACACATATTTTTAACGTGATGTGTAAAACACAAATATTTTTGTTTTTTTTTTTTTTTCAGTCGGCCCCGTATTTGTAATTACATTTTTTATAGGTATGCGCAATATAGGTATTATTTTAAAATTATACATAATTTTTCAATGAAATTAACACAAAATAAAAAATGAATTATTCGTCGTGTTTTACCTATATTATATCATACACCTATAGTTAATTATATATATTAATAGGTCATATTATATTCTTAAAATACTTTTCTTCTTTTTTTTCAGTCTATAAATTCCCTTATTTTTCGATCGATAAAGTTCACCACGGCCTTTCTACTTTCTGCAACATCAAATCAGTGGTTTTCCAAGATGACTTTCTACAATTTGGACGTTCAATCGATTATGGAATTTTTCCGTCAGTTGTAAAACTTGGTTCTATTAAACTCATTTATAAGTTTGTGATGTCACAAATGACCATCCTAATAATATTCTACCATATGTATTTAAATTATTCGAGACACATATTCATTTCAATTCGTACTATTTTTTTTATTGATGATCAACGATTACTTGTATCCTTTTTCTTCAATCGTATATATATATATATATATATAATTTCTTTCATAAAATACAATTTAACCGCATGCTTATCTCGACATTAGATAGTTTAGGTATTAGTGAATCTCTTTTCTCTTGGTTACGTTCTTATCTAAATAAATAGAGAGCAATGGGTTAATGTTCATTCTGCTATATACACCTACTCGTATCTCAAGGTTTTGCTCTCTCTCCATTTCTGTTTACCTTAATTAACACAGCCATATCCGTTCTCCAACTCACTAAACTATTAATCTTTGAAGATTACATTATTCTTTGTATTCGATCTATCCCTATAACTTTCTGTCGTCGTAGTATTCCTATCTAATATAAGCAATAACTGTTATGTTAATAATATTCCATTGAAGATTGATTATTTGTGATTCACTTGATGATTTAGGGTTTACTCTTACACCAACTCTAATTTAAATATGCCATATTAAACATATTCAAAAATATTTGTTTTAAAGCATTAAAATTACTTAGATTCATTAATAATCGCATACCAGCTGAATCCCAAAGGGTCCCTCCGTTTAAGACCCTCTTATTTTACATAGTTCACCCTATTCTTGAGTATGATTCAGTTCTTTGAGACACTTCCAATTCTACTGCTCGTAATATGATTAAAAGAGACCAAAAAAAATTTCTCTGCCATACTGTACATAACCTCCATATACCTTATCTCCCTCATGATTACTTTTCTATATCCCACATATATTTTCCTTGGAATCTTGCTGATCGTAGACCCTTGGAAAATCTCTCATTTATAATTATGAATTACAATCAAACTTCTCTCTTCTAAGATCAACTATCCCGAAGTACTATCTTGTGTGTCTCTTAATCTTTCATTTCCATCGTATTTATTCATAAATTTATTTTTAAATAACTTTCTCTTCGCCAATATACTTTTTTCACTTTTCACTTATTCATTTCATACGCATTTCAAACACCAACCCTTCTTTTTCTCTTTCTCATTAACTACATTGATTTCTATATACCTAGTTGCCTATGTTTTATTTTATATTTTTTGTTGTACCATTAACCTTATCTAGTGGGTTCATCCCGTAATGTAAATAAAATCAATATTACCCTATGTATTAGTTAACACTATAATACTGATATGATTATTGGCACAATATTTTAAAAAATTCTTCATTTTACCATTGCAATAGTCGAAAAGTTACACGATAACATAAAAAAAATAAATACTTATACAACTGCATAAAAAATATTAAATTTGAAAACACCACATAATATAGCATTGTCAGTATATGATTTATATCATGTGAGCAATGTGTAATGTGAATTATAATAAACCAGAATATAACTTGATACGCTAGTATACAATTGTATTATTCCGTAAAATGTTCATAAATATATACTATGTACAATATCCCATATTGAGTATGGATGTTGCAAATAACTGGAATTATTTTGTTATTCATAATTATATATCTTCAAGAATTTGAACAATTCAAATTTTATGTTTATTTTATCAAATAGAGGACACAAAAATAAACATTAATTATTTTTTCCATGATTTTGGTACTATTAGATTTTCCGTACAACAGTACAACCGGATTCAAATAGGTCAAGTTCCTTCGCTTCATACTCGTATCCTATCCTTCATTTGCTACAGATTATATAAATAATGAACCACTAATACGCTGTATGATACAGGCCAATTTGAACACATCCTTCTCCTATAATATATAATTATTATATTTTTATAAATATAATGTTGCTTTTTTTACTCTCTTTTGTTTTTTGTATATACATTTTGTAATTTGGGCTTTTACATCGTTTAATTATTATAAATAAATAAATAAATAAATATATATATATATATATATATATTAGTATTGTTTAACCGTGGATATGATATAATCGAATTTTTTTTCGTAAATAGTAGTAATATATTATAAACAAAAAAATGTGATTATTGTATACTAAAGATAATAAACCTTTTGATTATAAAAATAAAATAGTTGGTGATTAAAAAAAAAGTCATAAAATATATCATATATTTTATAGGTTTTTAGAACTTTATTACATGCATTTTATAAAATGGTAATTTATTGAACCATTATTTTTTTCGTATAACCGTAGTAAAAATCGTATAGGTAGATAAACCACACTGTGGTTATATTGATTTATAAACGAATATTAGCCGAATTTCAGATGAAAAAAAAGTATAATGTTTTTAAATCAAATTAATAATTTTTTCGTCTTACCCAGCAATCTATAGTTTTTTGCCATCTCTTTAAGTTAAAAATAAAATCTGACATTCATAATAAAATTTGCCTTATATAAAATAATAGTAGATAATATACTTAATCTTATAATAACTATTAAAAGTATATGACCAAGTATATAATAATCGCATCACTCTAAATACGATCTAATATAACATTTTAAGAATTAAAATTAAAATCAAAATTTTTCAGCACAGGGTTTTTAAGTTTAAAATAATTTTAATTATATTATAAATATTTTTTTTCCATAATACCAATTATTGAAACTATCATGAAAATCTACTAGGTCATATTTAACAAAATAAAACTTTAAAATAATGTATATCTCAATTATTATCAAACAACTAATAAAATGTGTTGGGAATGAAAATTTAACTTGTGTAGAACATTTCAATTCAAAACTTAAATAATATTTATTAAATAAAAACTTTTTATTTTTTTAATGATATGAATTATAAAATCGAAATACACTATAGTTATATTTAATTCATATATTTCTTATTTCATATTTTTTATCAATAAATTCATAAATAAGAGCAAAATATGTTATTTCACAGATGACATCAAATTATGTTGAAAATGAAAATATTCTATCTCAATGATATTTTTTCTAACAGAACTATAATTTCTTACTATTCAGATATTCTTCATATTTAGTATTTTAATTTAAAATTGTTCAGATTAAATAAATAATTCCATGATTAATCTATGCAGAAAAATATTCTCTTGTAAAACAAGAAATTAAAAAAATTAAAAAATTATAATTTATATTATTAATAAATTTAAAAAAAGGATCTTCTCTATCTGAGACACGTAGTACTATAATGCACAATTATGTATTTTTTTTTTTTATATATTTACCTTATATCTTGCAATATTGTATATGAGTTTATTCGTCCGAGTTGTGATTATTCATCATTAGTGCTGATCGTTATAAGAAATCTGTGTGAATTTTGAATTATTGAGAACACTGAAATTATAATAAATATCACTTTATTATTATTTGTAGTAATTTTGGAGTAAAATAAATTTTTTAACATTTTAATATTACATCGTATAGTGTGTATACAATAGACGTATTAAAAATACAATATTAAATATCATACTGTTTAAAAAAAAGTTGTATTTACACATATAATACGTAACTTTCTACGGGACCCAATAAAATTATAAATATTTTAATCTTATAAAATGTATAATATCTAAAATATGAGGATAGGAGAGTAGTAACGAAGGACAATAAAGTGATAAAGAGATGGAGGGAATATTTTGAGAGATGATCGAATAATGAATTTCCGACAGAAGTAATTAGATAGTTGAGTGGAATTTAAATATAGTGGATTAAATAAGAGATAGGAAAGTGAAGAACTCTACATAGGTCGCGTGGATTACGATTGTAATCCATAGAAAAATAAATTGATTCTCTCATTTTAGAAACCACTGAATTTACTTTAAACCATCAGTATCTTCAAATGACATATTGTTTAATCTAATCAGTTCATTATCCAATACCATTCGTAGCACTTGTCGTCGTTATCTAAGGTTAATTTGTGTTGGATTATCATTGTATGCCAAGCGATCTTTCACGCACGTATTTTTTTTTATTTTGTTTTATATTTATAATTTTTATTCATAAGTTAATTATAAAAAAAAAAAAAAAATGAGCAATAAAATCGATATTGAAAATTGGCTAGAAGAAGACGAAGATGTACTTATTGATGGAAATAACATTGACAGTGATGATGAGTTAGAGGATCAGTAAGAATAAATAATGAAAACCCGGATGCGGAAAATAGTGACTATGAAAATGAAAGTTAGTCAAATAATGACGATATTGGTCCAATATTACAAAATAAATATTTTTTCGGGAAGTATAATACTAGATGGATTAAAAAAAAATAAAGTAGTTATATTGCTTTCCACTCTGCATAATGACGGTTCTATCGATAAAGACACAAGAGATCAACAAAACCCAGAGATGATTACCTTTTACAATCAAACAAAATATGGCGTTGATAGAAACTCAAATGTGTAGTTTATATGACGTTTCAAGAAATTCTCGACGTTGGCCACTAACTATATTTTTTAATCTCATTAATATATCATATATAAATGCTTTAAATGTATACACATTTAACAATATCGACAAAAACTCTAAAAGAGCTGACTTTTTGGAAACATTAACTTTACAGCTGATGAAACCAAATATAGAAAGGCGTATTAAAAATTCAAAATTACCAAAACACATCAGGAGTCGTGGAAGGAAAATTTTAGGTTTGGCTGAAGATGAACCACGTTTATCTGAACAGACTAAGGGAATTAGTCGATGTTTTTTGTGTGGACGAGCAACAAACAAAAGTACGAGCAAACCATGTGAACATTGTTACAAATGGGTGTTTCCGGATCATTTGATATATATTTGCATTGTGTGTTGTGATCAACAACAGAGTGAAGGAGAAGAATCACAATAAAATTAATCAACAATCAAAATTATTTTGTTTTTATATGATTTAAATATTTAAAATGTAAAAAATTATAGCACTTCTTATATTTTTTTGTTATTTTTAAAATTGAAGGCTATAGTTCATGTAAAATACTTAAGTATTAATATGTTTGTAGAATAATATTATAAAAATTTAATAACATTTAATATTAATAAAGTTAAGAAAAACAAATTTTAATAAATTATTTTTCACCCTCATTTAAATGTGAATTCATATTCTGAACTAAAAAATAAAAAAATAATTTTTCTCTTTATCGCAGAGTATTTGTCAATATGTACTTAGTATATAACTGCAATTTAAATTGTAAATATAGACTTAAGACCAATTAAAAAAAAAAATAAAAATAAGAAATAAATTACAATCTACGCGACTACTGGCGTAATATTAAAGCACGCGACTTATATAGGATTAAGAAAATGAAAATTATGAAAACAGTGAGACTGGATGGAGTACCAATAGAAGTATGGAAAGTATTAGGAAGTCTAGGTATAGGATGATAGATAATTCTTTAATAAGGTACTAGTTGAAGGAAAAAATCTTGAAGTTTAGAAGAAAAGTTATGTGGTAGTAATATTTAAGGGTAAATGAAATGTAGAAGAATGTAGAAATTATAAAAGGATACAACTTATGAACCTCAATGTGATGAATTGAGAAAATATAATATGTTTAAAGGTAAAAAGTGAGACAATTCTTATTAGAAACCAGGTTGGGTTTATGCCTATGAGGTTAACAATAGAGTCAATATTTGGTATATGACAGATTGTAGACAAGTACAAAGAAAGGAAAAGAACACTTTAGGGCTCCTAGGGAGCTCTTGAAATAATCATAAATGAAGAAAGGATTACCAAAGTTATACATGAAAATAATTTAAGACACGTATGAAGGAGCGAGTACAAGAGTGAGAAGTCTACGTAGAGAAACTAAAGATTTTAGGGCCAGAGTGGAAATGCACCAGGGTTTGGCTTTAACTAATTATTTATTTTCCCTGGTAATAGCAGAAATAATAAAGGATATACAGGGCGAGGTACCGTGATGCATGCTATCTGCTATATCATGCTATATAGAGCTAATACGAAGTGAATAGTAGACTTGAATAGTAGGGGAATGCTTTTGAAAATAAAAATCTAAGGATAAGTAGATGTAAAACAGAATATATAGAGTACGATTTTGATGAATAAAAACAGAGAAAAATTAGGGAAAGACTAAAAAAAAATTTGACTGGAAATTATGTGGGAGACGTTGAAAGGTTCAAGTACATAGGGTCAGTTATACAATAAAATAAGAGCTTTGAAGAGGATATGAAACACAGGATTAAGTGTGGATGGATGAAGTAGAGAAAAACGTCAGGTATTTTGTGTGACAAAAGATTCCGTTTTAGGTTAAAAGTTAAATTTGTTAAGATAGTGGTGAGATCGGCAATGATTTACCTTAGATGTACGAAGATAAATAATAGAAAGAGTGTAACAGGGAGGAGAATGTTAAGGTGGATGTATGGAATAACTAGAGAGAACAAAATAAGGAAAAAGTATATAAGAGGTAGTAAAGGAGTACCTTCGATAGTTGAAAAGAAGAGGGAGAATAGATTAAAATGACATAGGCATGTATTAAGCAGGGAAGAATCTAAGACAGTACAGTTTGTAAAGGCAACATGTATGTTGATTAAAAAGAGAGGAGAAAAGACCGAAAATAATATGGGAAATGTGATAGCAAGTGATATGAAGAAGGTGGAAGTAAATGAAGAGTTACATGATACATTTTGTTTATAATTAAGTTTTAGAACAATTATTGTCACACTGTATTCACATTGTCAATGTATAATAATTATTCTTATGTAAAAGGTATTGAAAATGTTTCTTTTGTGCAAACACTAAAATTAAATTAATTTAAATTAACTTCGTAGCAGTTTTATTAAATACAATTAAAATAAAATAAAAACTAATTTAAAGTTTTATTTTCGGTAAATATGTATTTAAACACTTTATTATTTCCATTCGAATACACTACGCGCAGTTAATTTACTATAAAATTTCTGCCACATAAATCTGAATAAAACTTACAAATTTATAAGTACTCTTAATAATATAATATGTGTACATTCATACAATTAAACCATATTGTTTATATCATTATATTAAATACATATATTCATATGTTGGTTACTTTTAATTAGTATAATTTTAAATTTTGGTATAATATAATATATATTTTTAAGGGAGTCTAAAATTATTCTGTATGAAATATAAGGCAATATTGTTAATTTGTTACACTCCTAACTTATTATAATTAAAACATTCGAGAAATTAGTATTGTTTGAAATTTTCTAATAAAACGTTACATTTGTCCAAATGACAACATAATTAAATAATAATTATTATCAAGTAACTATTTATGATCGAATATAACAATAATATGCGACTGGGTAAAATTTTCTTAATTTAGATTTGAAAATATTCAATGTAATGTTTCAAAATGAATAATAAAATGTTCATGAAAAGTTTTTAAAACATTATGGCTACTTAATGTACAAAATATAACTAACCTGTTAAAATATAACCTGACTGAAAATTTCCCTAATCTGTATGTATAATAGAAGAAGTTCTGACTGACTGATTCATAATTGACGTACAGCATAAAATACGATAGCTAGTTAGCGACTTGAAATTTGGGAAAAAAACTAAATTTTACGTGAAAATTGTATACCTATTATATTATATTATACTCGAGTTACGATTTATATATATTTATTCATATATACTGATATAGATATAGGATATACATTTTTTTCACAGAGTTCAAACAAAAAAAATCATTTTACTATAATAATAAATGATGATCAAGAATACAAGAACAAGGATTTTTTTGTATTCTTCTGTTGTATTTTTTATTACTTATCTTATATATATAATAAGATAAGTATAAAATATATAAAATATAAGATATAATATCTTATATATTATTCATCTTCTGTATTTTTTGAGGAACTTAAAAAAAATAAATTTTTATTGCATTAACTCATATACTTTCTTCACTAAAGTATCATATCAATGTTACAACCAAAAGGAATTCCACACTCGCATTTTTTTTCACGGGCAACGTCTTGCGGATACATTTATTATATATAAAATATTAAACTTCAAAGGTATCAACGCACAGCCTTAACCGTTTGCTTTAGAGACTTAATATTTCGCACAGAGGGTCTTATACACCGTAGATGAATACTAAAAACAGATTTTTCAAAAAAATGGTATTGAATTTTAAAAAATTTAATGGTTTAATATAATATGTTAGATAAACGTTTCTTACTGAAATTTAAATATTTTAAACGTAATTTTAGATGCATTACACTTAAAAATATATTGCTTCCAAAATTAGTTACACCCAAAAGGATTTTTTTCCGGGTGACGCCGGGTAATTTAGCTCGTACATTATATATTTATTACTTTTCAGAATTTTTAATGGTTTTTCTTTGTATTATTTAAATGATGTTTCCTTGAAAAAAAAAAATTCAAATAAAGTTATAATGCAATTATTTTGTTTAATTTGTTCAAATAATAATATTATAAAATGGAAAATATCATATAATTAGTATCATTAAACTATCTGTTGTAAAATGATACACAAATTTAGCTATTTTACAAATAAATGCAAATATATAAACATTTATAAGAAAATGAATTTTTTTTTCTCACTGTAATATTTCCAATACATCTCACTCAAAACTATTAATATTATACCCACACATAATATTATATTGGTGTTTACAATACTACTTTAAAATAATTTTCAAAAGGTTAATATCTGATATTTTTATGATGCTTCATTATGTTTTTAAAATACGAATCTTTTATTTCAAGATATAGTTTTTTAATAACCAAATTTAAGAATTAAACTACATTTAACTATTTATAAATTATATTATTTTGATATATTTGTCGACTATATTTTGTTCCACCCGAATAAAGTATAGTAATGTAAATAAAAATTATAAACGCACTTAAAATTACGATTAATTCGTTTTTTAATTAAATGAACGAGTAAAACAAATAAAGAAATACGATAGACGATTATCACGTGGTGCTATTTCATCAACAATATTGAAAATCTGTTAAGAAATTGAATTTTCTGTTACTGACTGTTACGACTTTATCATGAAAAAATGACATGTATTTGTGTAATAATAACATACAGTTTAGAGAAATTTTTAATTGATAAACCAAATATTTCGTTTAAAACGAACCTCTTCTCCGATGATAACACGTGTAACTCAATTATTCGGGCTAATACTATAATACTGATACTGTAATATTTTCAAATTTTTCCTGTAACACATACTTAAGTTCAAATATCGAAGCACATAGTTGGCAAAAAAAAAAAAAATATATATATATATATATATATTTTATCCTATCGAATTGAATCATTTCGGTATGCACGTTTTTATTTTATTTATTATTTTTACGAACAAGATCTAAATATGCAAATACGATTCTAAATTATATATATATAAAATTCTAAATAACACTTCGAGTGTTAAATATAAAAATGTGAAGAAAATTCATCCTATGTAAATAAACAGAAATCCCTTATAACTCAAATTTCATTTACACTGTACTCGAAGTATACCAACATCTGAACGTGTGAATTTTAAATTATTATTTTACATAAGTACCCTTAAGTCAATAAAATTTCAGTAAATCCATATGATTTTATTTATAATGCTCGGGTACGTATTGATACTACTATAAAAATATTGTGCGATATTTTAGAAACATATATATACTAGCTGAATTACCCGGCGTTGGCCGGAAAAAAATAGTGATCGTTCCACTCCTTCTGTGTGTACCTCGATATAGAATTAATGTATTTTTAAGTATAAATCACCCAAAATAACGTTTAAAATTCTTAAATTTCAGTTAAAAGCGTTACCTAACACATGTTATTAAACATTTCGATTTTTTTTAATTCAACGCCCTTTTTTTAAATATCCTTTCTTAGTACTCACTCACGTTGAATAGGGTACCTCTGTGAAGTATTTTGACCCAGCGGTTTAGGCTGTGCGTTGACGTCCTCTGAAGTTTTTTCTTTTGTATGTTATATAGCTGTACCCTAAAGGCGTTGCCCGTGAAAAAAATTGCGAGTGTGAAATTGCTTTTGGGTGTTACACAGTGGATGTTACATAACGGGTTACCCGTCGCGACTTCACCACCGATACTTTAGTGTAGAAAGTATGACCGGTCGAACATTCATGGTTGATTGGTACATCTATGGTAACACATGTCACCGATAACGTACACAACATAGAACCGCAAGACGGCAACTAGAGATTATTGTATTTAACTCAACGACCCGCAATCAAAATAAATTAACGGTTAACCAATAATAACAAATTATGTATACTAAATTATGATAGAAATTGCTCGATTTTGTCTCCCGTGTATAAAGGTAGGTGTCCAATTTAGGCGTAAAATTTTGGTTTATTTCTCATTTAAACCCTTCAAAATCCTTTCTTATTATATGCCTAGATTACTATACAAACATACCCTGAAAATTTCAAGTCACTGGCTATCATAGTTTAGGCTGTGCGTTAATTTTGATTATGTCAGTCAGGACTTCTTCTTTTATATAATATACAGATTATGTTTTGTTATTTTATACTTCTATCATAATTTGAATGTCAGTATTTCAAATTATTCAATAACTGTAATACTCTAAGTATATCGATCTTTAGATAAACCTATATTTTTGAATACATTTTCCACAGAATTATAATTTGTGAAAATTCCGAAAATACATGTTTGTTGCGTATTTTAATTTATACAATTAAAAAACTATATGTATAATATTTTTAAATAAAGGGAAAACTGTCCAAGAGTAAGCCGATTAAATTTTTAATTTTTATTAAGTTCGAAAGAAACGGTGACTTTTTATGATAATCTATAAAGAAAAACATCAAGCAAACAGTTATTAAGATTTATCAATAATTGAAATATTAATTATTATTTCAAAATAAATTATAACTTTAATTTACTAACATTATGTATGCATATTTTTGGATCGAAATAGTTTATTACTGTATATTATGTATTCAAATTTAAACAAAAATTTATCTATTTAAAAATTATAACTGGTTATCGAAAAATGGCATTTAAAATTTATAATTTTAAATAAAGATGTTTCATTATAGTTAGATAATTACATTTTTATGTATTAACGATAGAATCCGTTTTAAATTGAAGTTTTAAGTTGAAATAGTTAACGAAAATTAAAAACTATAGTACATTTCAATATATTTCAATATTATTTTTAAAAACTAAACAAAAAATAGGTAAAAAAATTCGCTATTTCAAACATTAAATTACATGAAATTATCTATTCAATTTTCATCATAAAATCAATATTCTTTTATTCTTTTCTCTTTCTACTAATAGTCGAAAAAACAGCATTCAAAATATTGTTTTGCCACAAATATATTTAAGGTATCCCGAGACTTCTGAGCTATTATATATAGAGGTAGGTATATATATATAATAGGCGTTATTTTTTTCATCTAAAATTTCGAGAAAAACGTACGTTTAAAATCCTCGTTTCCGGATTCCGGGTATGTACGCTTCACGAAATGCAGTCTATAAAAGATCCATTTTTACGGACAGTGTTTATATACTTTACCTTTTTTTTTATTATAACCTTCAAACCCTAAATAAATATGTCCTTAAAATGTTCAATGCTGTTTTTTTTTCCTATAAATATATATATATATATATTATATATACAAATAATTATAATAACTATACTCTAAGTATAAGCTTGGACTTTATTTTTCATTATATACGTTATATAATAATATACTGCCAGTATATTATTATGAAAAAATATCTCACGGCAAAAAATTAAAATAAATTCGTGCAACTCTTCGTGAAAAAATAATTACATGCATTTAAAAACTCCGGATTTTCCGAAAATAATGTAATATTTTGCGCCAATTATACAGAGTTATAAACAATATAATATGTACATTGCAGTACACCCACTCATTGGATGTGTCAAAGTTTTGCATGTTACACGTCATTTTGGAGAAAACTTGTTCTAACAATGAAATGTAAAGAGTGATAACCACGGAGTTTAAAATATTTCAATAAGTACCTAAATATTTTAAGTTGTATAAATATGATGACTAAGTGTTCGGAAATGTAATCTTATTCAAAAGTTTTCGAACAAAGTAATATACGGAAAATTTATATTTATTATATCAGCGCAGAGTTACAATATTTTTCTTATCATTCGTCGAACATAAACTCATAATTTACACATTTTATAATATTTTATAATTAATAGCATAGCGTGTTGAATATTTTCTACCACAAATAATGATCAAACTTTTATCAGCTCACTAGATTCTGAACCGCGTCAGTTTTATCAATAGTAGTATTTTGACAATAAACACGTGATCAATGCCTGTGTTATGTAATGACACATAATATTGAGTTGAAATACATAACATACCTAGTGAATGTAAATATGACATAAATGATGAAAATATAAAACTGAGAATAATGATATAGATTATATAGTCTTATCTTATGATAGTTTTATTACGTTTTATTATATTTAAGTATTACACATATTTAAATTTTTATAATATATCCAATGTTTCCAATTTTTGAGACTATTTAATCAATAAAAAATAAAATAGATTATGAAATAATTAGTTCATCAAATTAAAAAGAAATATGTAATATACCGTTAGTATAATAATGAAAAAACGTGAAAAAATGCAACAATCACCAACCCTCAGATAAAATAAAATATTATAAACTACCAACCTAATTAATTGAAAATTTGATAAAATGTATATATATATTTTTTTTTTTTTTTTGTTATTTCTTGTAGTTAAGAAGACATAAATAATATGATAATACGTAATAGATAAAACCCATGTATTTTATTTTTAGCTCGACCAAAAAACTACCCTTTTTAACACAATGCAATGCATTATTACATGTATACATTTTATTTTTACTATAAATTATTTTTTTAACAACATTTTAGTATTCAAAAATATACTTTGATATCATAATATACATTTGAAGAACCAAGTTAAAAAATTAAAAAACTTAATCGTACTTCTCATCATGTTACAAGAACTTGATGAAAAAAAAAAAATAATAATGTTAAGAGCTTAACATCATTAGTCAAATATTTTTAACTCAAATCGACATTTTAACGTTTAATACTTACATATAAATTTATTCAGCGGAAAGTATATTTTTCCTATATAATATTATATACCTATGAATAAACGACTAATTTATTAGGTATATAATATGTCGTATGTATTTACGGATTAAGCTGGAATAGTAAAATTATAAATATGATAAAATATTATATATGTAACTTATAGGTATTAATATGCGTTTTCAAATTTTTAAAATTATGTGATTTAATTGTATAAAAATATTATAATATCCATTCTAATTAGTACAATAAACAACTTTGGTCCTGTATGCAAAGATGCATCAATATTGCATATCCAACACGCCGTGTTAACATTTTAGTAAAATAATAAAATGTTACTACAACAATACATAATAATATTATCATTATGTAGGCAATGATTATAATATAAATTATTAAAGACTGTTATTTTTTTCATTATTGTATTAATATATATATATTAATGTTTAAGAAACAACTGTGTAAAATGAAAAGAAAAAATAATATTTATTGTTATAATATGTAATCATTATATTATATTATATTTTTTCAAATATTTTATTAATTACAATTTTTTAATTTATTTCAAATTTGTGTAGAATCATTCTTAAATTATGATCAACATTTTATTAACGGCGTATTGAAATCGATACATACAAGTATTTATTTATTATATTCCATAACAGATTTAATATTCTTATATTATGCATTGCTTTGATACATATATTAAATGCTTAAGTAAGTTAAATGTAAATATATATATATACATTTGTAACATATTGTAATACATAATGAAATATTTTTTCACAAAAATATCTAATTTATACCCAGATAGTAATTAAACACGTTGTTTGCTATATATGTAATATTTTCAAAACATTTTTACAATATAGACGTGCCAGAGAAATATAGTATTAAGACCGTAGACAGTATATTCAAATGGTATTGAAAATGTTTTTAACACATGTCAGAAATATAAAATGTGCAGTGTTTGTTTATAAAATATTTTCAACACAATGCCACAATTTTTAGGAAATATGATTAAAAACACATTTTCACAATACGTATATTTTCCAATTGCTACCTGTTCAGTTCTACCTTTTATAATTATACATATGTATGGTTTGAAGGTATTTTTACAAATATTGTTTTTATTCTAGGTTTATAAACAAATGATTATACACTATCCTTCTAAATTAATTTATAAGAGACCTGTAGAAGTGTAGAGCAAAAAGCAGTTTTTATATTGTTATTAAACCAATATGGTGATTACATAATAAGTAATAAAACTGAAATAAGATAACTTATGAAGTACTTTTAAAACGTATTTAAACATTATAAAGTTGTTAAATTTTCATTATGCTTAAAAATACAGCAGATCTTTAAAATAATCAAGCGTACGACGTCCTCTTAATAGTATTTATTTTTTTTTTTTTCAAGAAAAAGCATTATATTGAGGAAAAAAATAAAAACTTATTAAAAAAGTATGTATATATTTGTTGCTTCCGAGTGATCCTGGAATATAAAACATTTTGTAGGGATATAGCTGTATAGGTAATGTATCTGGTAATATTATATTTATTTAATATTTGGCATTTTTTTTTAAGTTATTTAACAAAAGTCTCGGTAAAGTAGATAAACGCGACCGTAGTATACGATATTATCTTTTATTAACCGCATTTGTGTCGAAAATTATATTTAATTATTTTCACGTGTAACACGGCGTCGGTGACGAGATATAGTATCATTTAAAAAGGTGCTACATATCTATTTATATAAAAGGTATTATAATATATAATCATGATCTAATAACTACAGCATCTATAATAGTTATAACATAGTAAAAATGTAAATAAGAACGATAAGAATATTTACAATAACCGAACCTACAGTTATTTTTAATTAAAACTATATCATTTTTTTATATTAAATTTGAAAAACACACGATTTTCTGTCAGATTCGATTCAAATTTTAGGCTTTAAATTTTCAAATAAACCTATCAAAAAAAAATCTCCACGCTCAGGTACAGTAAATACTCTCAAATTCTATATTTTATAACATTTTGATCATGATTTTTTAGAGAGTTACTAACGCAGTATTTTTAAATTAAATATAAAATATATTTAAATTGTTGAATTTTCATTATTTTGTTTTATTAAAAATGCTACATAGTAACCCTTAAGAGCATCCAACACGTTTTTAGGGTCAATCATTGTTTTACATTAAAATATCCACAGGGGGTGGATGGTGACGATTTAATGTTTTCAACTATCATGAACTACAAACTCCGTAAAAATTATTATAACTACAAAAATACTGTAACAAAACGTTACACGACGCATTTTAGCGTTTGAACTTGCATGTTTATTTATTCATGAAAAAAATTAAATATTCTATTTTACATACTATAATGTATTTAAAATGAATAAGTTATTGAGAATTTTAAATATAAAATGTTCACAGATAAAACGTTATAATCGAACATTATTGTATTTTTAATTTTTTTCGTCTATTAATATGTTTTGTTTAATAATTTTGTAATAAGTATTTCAATATTTTGTTTTTGATTTGCGTATCTATAACATTTTGAAGTTCAGTAACTTGTTCTATATTAGGTACAAATTAAATAGGTAGTAAAATTACGAAATATAACTTAATTTAATATTTAATACTTAGGAATGTAGCATTTTTAATTTTGTTTAAAAAATTAACTAAAATATACTACACAAACACATAACCAAATATAATTTGTTATTAAAAAATAGTTTATCAAATATTTTATGAAAAATATATGTGTTTACTTCGAGGGTCAAAAAAAATTAATTAAATTTTGAAATAATTTAAATAAATATTTTATACGTCTCTGGTTTAGTCTGTATACAAAATCATTTAACTGCTCAATTATTATAACACGCCAGAATTAATTGAATTATTCATCTATTTTGTATTTAATTAAATTATTCAATTGCAGAACTACATTTTTCAGTTTATATTGAAAAAAATATTATTGAATAATCGTGTGTTAATGAGACATATAATTTTAATAATGAAAGAAACTGTTAATATTTGTTTTTTTTATAAATTTTATATATTAAAAAACAAATACAATAATTGCCTTTATTGATTAGTTTCAATATAAATACATTATTTGTTACTTAATAAATAAAATAATGTTAAAAGTTGGTTAATTTAATACAAAATATATTAGGTTAAAATCCAAAATGTTGAAATGTTGTACAATGAAAATTTTAATTTTTCCCGTACGAACCTCAAATAATAATGGAATGTAGATGAGTACACATTTAAATCGCTCTTAAACGTGTATTGTGCATAATAATAAATGGAATTTAATAATAAACAAATACGATTATTTTTATATAACTTTTGTATGAATGAGAGGTACCTATACTTAGTTTTTACTATTATTCTACGTTTAACGGGTAGATAGTTTAAAATTGTATGACATCTGTACATATTTTTAATTGTATGCGTATAATCAATTTTATTTAAATCAATAATTATTTTCCATCATAAAAATGCGTTATCAAGTATTTACATATCTAGAATTTACGGGTATTAGACACCGATATACCATTTGGACTCTGTAATATATGTAGATAAATTTTTTAATTTATTTAAATAAGTCGTATCCGACTATGGATAATTCGAGTCATCGTATATCATATGTGATTCTTTACCAATAATGACCGATCAAATATAATTTACGAATAAATTTCAGATGAATATACTACCGTATAGGTTTGTACAAATTTCCAGCCACGCAAAAGATAAGACGATTTTTTCGGACGATTAACCGCCTATAATATAGTGTAGGTACATTATATATATATATATATATATTCGTAGGTTATCATTAAAATAAAACAATTGAGAATAAATATGACTTAGTCCTGAGAATAATTAATAGTATAAGAGAATGTACTGTGCATAATACACGTACGAATCACTGGCGTGTTGTGAATGGTTAAAAGTGGCCTTGAATATATGTATATAATATGACCGTTAAATAAATAAAGAGAATATATGCGGTTATAAATCATAGTATACACTATATATATGGTAGAAACTTCAGTAGGTGTTATTTTCATAACGTTTATTGTACATATGATAGAATATATACTGTTTGATTTATTTTATTTCTAATAAATTGTCAGGTATACGGGGAACGAGAGAGTATATACTTTAAAATATTCTGATTTATAACACGCGTTTATAATTGAAACGGTAAACCGGAAATTTATTTTGACTAATTTAGCTTTTCGGTAATAAATAGGTATCATACATAGCTGCAGCAGACAAGGAATAACAAATAATAC
This sequence comes from Pemphigus obesinymphae, assembly GCA_025469235.1. Taxonomy (NCBI): domain Eukaryota; kingdom Metazoa; phylum Arthropoda; class Insecta; order Hemiptera; family Aphididae; genus Pemphigus; species Pemphigus obesinymphae. The sequence continues at coordinate 19,162 of JAIPRL010007518.1, forward strand.
GGGAAAATTGGCATTTTAATTGATTTAGTAAATATATTATGGAAAATTCAAATATATATATGTAGAACGTAGTTACGGAATAAATAGTAATATTATAGTAACTGTATGAATTTATACGGTTTCGTAAATGTTATACCCATTTATAATTATCGTTAATCGTGCACTTCAAGAATTAATAAGGACCCTATACGGTTTTCTTGCATTTTGTGTGTTTCGCAATTATTGTCAATTCTAAATATTTGTATCCGTACATTCGTTTTCCAACCGGAGTGCCAGAATTCGATTTGTTTAACCTGGTCCGACCATATTGCGTCAACATTTTGACTCTCCTAAAAACTTACATGGTTCATTTACATTACAAATGTTCATAGACCAGGTAATGGGGTGAGAGGTGATATACCGCACGGATATACGTATTTCGTAATACAGATAAATGAATCGGTCATTTGGAACTGGACATATCTTCGTATATATTTACAAAACTAGTTTCATTAGAAAAAAAACACACATATTCCCGCCAATTTCTCCTATAATTTATTACGATTCAAATGTAACAAATGCGTCGGAAAAGGCCATATCCAGAAACGATTAAAAAAAAAAAAAAAATTACGATTTATGAAAAGAAACGTACACTGTATTCGTTTACGGCCAATTATTTAATTTACTTGATACGATTTATGTAAAAAAAAAAAAAAAATAAAAAAAAAAACACTCATTTCACTATAAATAACCCGCAGTGTTATATATTGTATGAGTATTTTTTTTTTTTTTCAAATTTTTTCGTCACATAACCGTTTGATCGTGTATGTATCCCAAAAAGTATTTATTTACACTCAAACGTCTCAGAGAGACGACCAAATACACGTTGGGAGGGGGTGGTGGTGGGGGGGGGGGGTAGAAAGCGTCGGGTGCACGTATGTATGACAGGTGGAAAACGCGCGTGAATCGGCCGCGGGCACTCACCGGACGCGAGACGCCGTGCTGGCGATGTCGGCCGACTGTTGCCGTGTGGTCGGCGGACTCGACCGTTCTCCGGGCGGTCGTCGGCATCTCCGAAAAATGTATACTTTACTTATATATTATATTTTTTTGGGTTTTTTTTTTTTTTGGTCTTCGGAAAACCGACGGACGATTACTTATATCTGACACTGTTGTAACGGATCGCGCACTCGGCGGCACACGGGACGGCGATTTCCGGGAGACTCGGCGCGGCGCCCACCACTGTTCATGCTCCCCCCCCAAGACGACGGGAAAATCCGGTCGTTTGACGGCGGCGTACGGACGTCGACTGATGCGCGGCGCGCGCGTGTGTGCCGGCCGGCCGCGGTGACTAGGCGGGCCGCCGCGAGCGTTAAATCTCGCGCGCGCCTAACACCGCCGCGAGCGACGACGCGGACGTCTGCCGCCGCGCGCCCGGCGGAAAACGCCGCGGCCCGGCACCGCGGACGATAACGTTGAAAAATAAAAAAAGAGGGCCGTCGTGCACGTAACGGCCGGCCGGCAAACCAGACCGTTTCGCGTCACCTGCAGTATTCCGGGAGACGATTTTACACGCCGTTCGGCTGGCTATGGCGTACGGTCCGGGTCGGCGAAACGATCGAAATACCTGGGGCGTCGGGACTGCATATTATAATATGTATCGGCCGCCACCAGACCGGTGAAATCACGGTCGCCCGGTCCACTCGGTTCGGCGGGACGGCCGTCCCGGAGAAAGATTTTTTTTTTTTTTTTTTATTTATTTTTGGGGTAGGGAGGGTGAAAAATGTATACAAAAATTACATAACACGTTTCTTTCTTTCCCCCCCCCCCGCCCCCGTTTTGCCGACTAAAATATCCTGCTGATAATTTATGGTTTTCCGACTTGAAATTCCAAAATACTTCATAAACGTGAGCGAATAATAAGCAGAGAGAAAAACCAGAAAAGTCATCGACTTTTTTTATCACGGCACATACCCCGTGCAACCGGTAATAAATACTTCGACATTCAAATTTGAAAATATTAGTAGGCACTCCGCCATAAAATATCGGCCGCATCCGAAATTGCGTGCTGAAAAAAATAGCGATGTTGGTCGACAGCCGAATTGCGCGTGCGTATTTTTCGTGGCAGGTTCGAATTGCACGCGTAAAAGTTTGAATAGACGATCGTGTTAAATTCCACGGTAATATGGGTTTTCTCCGAGGAACATTCATAAACATTGAAAATGTATTATATCCGACCGATACGAATAAGGTAGATAAAGGCTGTATATAAAGTCTACTTTATACATTTTTACACATTGTAACACGTTTTTATTTAAATATAAGAATGCGTAAAAATATAAACTAAAAACAAAAATATGCACTAAGAATTTACAAATATGCATTTAATATGCAAAAAAAAAAAAAATTAAAAAAAATAAAAAGTTAAAATGTGCAATATAAAACTATAAAATAATAAATAGAGAAAAAAAAACCGCGGCACGTAATTCGGCTCTGTCGCATGAAAACTGCACACGCAATTCGGAAACGCCGAAAATATTCGTATCTCTGTGCAGGTACCTACTCTACCATGAATAAATTCACCCGTGAAGAAGACGAAAAATGGACCGAAATTGTACATTCGTCATTGTACCTTTGACCCACAGTATAAATATATTATTAAACAAAAATATTGAGGTCACGATGACCATTTCGATGGCCGAATTTCTCAATTAGTACCGGTCGCCGTCGCTTTAGATGAAATACGTACGCGATTTGCGATCACAACCGCGACTGCGATTAATTTTCAGTCGCAGTCCCGGTTGCTCTAGCCATACGTTTAGGGGTACATTCCCTTTCTACGTCAATATAAATTGTTCATAGCACCTATTGTTTGTACAATTGTCAAAACTAACTGTTTCGTACGATGCAGTTTGATGTCGATTAACAACTCTTATTTTCCGGTTGACAACTGAAACTTGTCGACAATTTTAAAATATATATTTCGTATAAAACATTTTTTTTTTTTTTTTTTTGACAATATTTCTCATTTATATTTATTTGGAATTATTTTCATTCAATGTTGAACGTAGCACTAAAATAACGACGCGGGTAACAGGAAAAAATTAATTTGTATGCCAAAAATACCGGGGTGTTGGTGATACCAGATTTGAATATAATTTTTATTGAATAATTGTTTTCATTAGGTACAAAAAAATTTTAATATAGATACGTGTGCATTTTGAGAAATTTCGCATTTTGAGTCGCATGTGGCCTATTTAGTTTTTCTGTATCTTTGTAAATATTGTTATAATTTTAGTAATATTCTTAGTGTAAACCGAGTATTACGACGTAACAAAACATTATTGATTACAAAATAATATATATATTTTTTCGAAGAAATCGACGATAGCACCTATAGTTACCAAGCCCGGCGATATACCCTCTTTCATCATTATCTTTCCGTATACTTCGAAATATTTGCCTTACTTTTGCATTATGTTCTATATTCTGCCCCAAGCTAGTTCTTATATCAGAGGGTGGTAAATGTGAATATGACTTTGCTCAGTATTGATGGTGGTTGTAGTTGGTTTAAAATGGTATAGGGTGCATTTCAAAACGTTAGTGGGTGGAAATATTTTTGATGTTGGGGTATAAGGAATTTGTGACTATAATTTATAGTTTTGTGGATGTCTTGTCAATCTCTTCTCGTAGTGTGATCATTTTTGTGGAATTTTAGATAGTGACATTTGAGATAAATCGTCGCTTATACTGCAAAAGAACGTATCTCAAAATTTGGCCACATGACATTATTACCAATATTGATAAATCACATGTCGCCAAAAAATTTTGTTTTTGGTGTTTTTTTTATCAGACTTATGGTTGCACTGTAAATCATAATTATGATAATATAGCTTATGACCACGGCTATAGATACTATGGTTGCGCGATGACCTATACTGAGCGTAAGATATGTGACCGGCAAATGTTCTTATCAAATTAGGCAAAAACCTGGGGACTACTAGCGCTCCTAACTGTGTAGTTCATAATAATTTTAGAGCGGGAAAATAAAATCACGATTATAGATC
>JAIPRL010007519.1:0-23206 GCA_025469235.1 Pemphigus obesinymphae
GGCGTATCATATATAGGTAGGTAATAAATAATCTTCATTATCCGTGAATGGCTAAAGCCTAAAGGGATGGCGAAATCAATGCGACACCGATAAACTTCATTTCGGTTTACATTTACAACTTCCTCGATTATTCATTTAAAGGAAAAGTGTTAAATCATTTTATAAGAGGAATGCTTAAACTATGCTATATTGAAAATATGTAACCACCCAAAAATGACGTAAAAAAATTTTGGATTTTTCTATTCTATCCATGTTATATAATAATCTAAAATGTTTTTTAAAATGTCCCCTGGTTAAGAAACTTTGGACGGGGGGTGTGGGAGACGAAGTCCCCCACGGCTTACTTTTTCTTTAACGATATGTCCCAGAACGCAGATTTTTTAACTAAGCTCAGAGTCCGTACTTATTTTTTTTTCCGATTCAACCACTGTTATACATATAAAATAAACGCATACATTTTTAATAAGCAAAAAAAAAAAAAAAATTTATTAAGTCAGGTGGTACGTAAACATTTTCAAACTGTGTAGGTGGTACGCGAATATAAAAAGGTTGAGAACCGCTGCCCTAGAGCATTAAATAATTTAGTATGAGTGATGACTTAAAAAATGAAGAAACAATGTTTATAAATTAAAATTCTATGTATAATAAAATAGCCGGTTAGTAAGGGGTGGAAGCACTTCGCTTTGTTGGGTAGGATACTGGTGGTGGATTTATTGAATTTGAAAGCAAAAAAAACGTTTCTGAGAGAAGTTTCGGCAAATATACTTGACAATACTGTAATTAACGATCGGAGCACTTTTTCTTATAGAAAAAATGTATACGGACTAAAATAAAAAAAGTTGAAAAAATTCCAAAAAATCATATGGAGTTATAGGGAATTGAACTGAAACCTCAAGCATAAAAGCATCATTGGCTGCCACTACGTTACGAACCGCTGTTATGAAAATAAAAGAATAAACGTTTTAAACGAAAGTATGAAAATGGGAGGAAGAATCTAAGAATAAAAGACAGTGGGCCTATAATATTTAGCCAGGGAAAAAGAAGGAGAGTTCCATACATTATTCAATAATTAAACATAATTAAATATAATATTTGTTTAATATTAGGTACGAACCAAAAATAGCGTCTATCTTGCTGCTAGCAAGAATTGATTGTGACGTTATATCACGTTATAATATGCGTTGACGCGTTGTATACATATCCACGTTGGATAATATGCTTTTGCGTCTGTGCAACCGTTCAGAATGCTCCATAATCCGTCTAAGTATACTCGTTGATCAATTCGTGACTTTTCCGTTCCGTTCCGACGTAACGTATCTGATCCGATCTGATTCGGTGTGCGGGGCCACGTTTAAAACTATGTTAAATTATTTTTTCTGTTCCAATCCGGTGTGCTGCAAGCTTTAAGCTTTACATTTTTGTTAGACAGAATTTCTAAACTACAATAGCTAGAGATAGAATCTTGATGACTTGAAAAATAATAATATTATACTAAAAACTAATATAATGATCAAAATTTAGATTTTGAACAAAGCGAGAGATTTCTTCTATTTACGATGATGTTTATTATTTTATTTTAATTTTTCGATCATAACATAACCTAATTTTTTCATGTGTATCTATTCTTTTTTTCTGCAGAAAATGTTTTATGCATACTACATTAAAGGGGTATTTACTATTTTATCGATTTTCCAATAAACGTGTGGCAACCCATCTGACGAGAATGTTCTCGAAGACTCTAGTGTACTCACGTAGAGATATACATGTAAAATATACCGGATAATGACGCGCGTCGAGAGACTCGAGAATAGGCGAGATCAGGAGGCCACCACAAATGCTCATGCTAACTTTTACAGTGTCTACCTACCTAATTACTTATAATAAGCTATATGAATATTATAATATAATTATGTGATATGTGATGTTCTGTATTTATAAACCTACAACACCTACAACATACAAACCTACAACATAGATAATACTATCACCGAAAAAATATGGAAATAGATAGAATTCTATTTATTACCCAACTCAGTCAAATTAGATGAAAAACAGGTTCCGAGACGGAAATATTAGGGGCAAACTGAATTTTTGCATACACTTATTTAAACCATTATAAGTAACATGTAAATAGTAATAGACATAATATTAGATTCAAAGGTTAATGTTAAATGTCACGAAAAATGTCTTCTCGTAAACATTTCTTTTTATTAATTATACAATAAAGTTTGAAAAAATTAAAATTAAAATTGTAAAGGAAAATATTTTTTGCAAAATAAGGTAATATGTATTTTATATACATAAAATGTACAATATAATATGAACTATATAAAATTAATTTCCCGTGATACCTACTGTAGCTGGGATAAAAAATAATATATGGAAGGACTAAGTAACAAGCGGAAAAATTATCAAAGAATAAATCCTATTTAATGAAAAAAATTGAAACATGAAAAAATTAAAATCCCACCTTAACTACTCCTTTGCTTAATTTTGAAGTGGTACCCCCCCCCCTCGAAAAAAAATAAATTGAGTAAGTACACGGTACAAAAACAACTTATGGAATGGATATGAATAATAATGGTTTATGGTCTAGGTTGCACACCCTGCGAATAAGGTCTGGGCACGCTTGTGTTTGAGACGTCGTGTCGCCCGTAAAACTACCGCATACTGGCCGCCGCACAATGGACCAAATTACATCTAGAGCTGGCAAAAATAGCATTTATATAATTGAATTATCTTATGGTATTATTATATGTATCAATAGAGGAGTTTATAATGCATTGGAAACTGGTTTTATGCACGCAGTGCAGATTAAATTGACTTAGTTACAGCAGTCGTAACATAAGTACACCGAGCTTCATAATTTAAAAACATACAATATAACTTTTGAAAGTTTTATTTTTTCTTCTATATTTTCACGGTTTATTGTATATTCAATTCAATTTATCACGGAACCATTAGCGACAGGTTAGTTACGTTAAGTTTTATTTTTATTATTTATTTGTTTTAACTTAGAATTAATAAGTGTTACTGAGTTATAAACTTTCGTTGTTTCATGAAAATTATATCAAATTTTAGTTCATTTAAAAAAAAGTGTTATCCGAAACTAGAAGACATAAAATTAACTACTACATACGTAGAAGTTCCTTTATAAGCATTACTTGATCAAAAGTAAGTACAAAAGTCCTTTATTAACTCATTCCAAGAGAATGTATTGGACAAGTTTATTTTATATACAAAATGGGGCTTTGATGGCAGCTCTGGACATAGTTCATATAAACAAGTAAATAAGCTTTTCGTGGTCCCAAAGCCAGTGATTCGGCTATATTTATTACAAGCATAGTTCCACTTAGCCTAATAGTTGGAGACAAAATGATATGGCAAAATCCACGTTCAACATCGACCAGATACTATAGGCCTATAAAAATTGAGTTCATAAAAGAAGCTACAGATACATCTATAGCTAAGAAAGAAAATATCGACGGGCAAATAAGTAGATTAATAAATAGTACTGTGACTTTTAAAAATAAATTGTTTATTATAACTTGTAATTTGGTTTTAGCAATGATTGATGGAAAAATATGTAATGCACTCACAGATACTTCATTAACACACTTAAATGTGTCTTATGTGGTGGAATATCAAAACAATTTAATTTAATTGATGACATGATGATTCAAGAGGTAAAAACTGAAAATGTATCTTTTAGATTATTAGTTTTACATGAGTGGATTCGTTTTTTCGAATGTCTCCTCCACTCAAGGCTCAAATGACAAGCTAGAGGAGATGCTGACAAAAAAAAATTGTTTTAGAAAACAAATTAAGAACTAAAAATAATTCGAAGAAAAATTAGGATTACTTGTAGATAAATTTAAAGCTAGGTTTGGAAATTCCAATGATAGAAACACAGTGTGGAATTAATAAAGAAAATACATATTATAATAATGATAGTAATAGTGGATACGAAATAAAAATCGAAAGTTTCGAGAATATACATATAAACCTGCAAAATATTTTGTAAAGATATACCCATGGAACAATATGTCTCTCACAATACACAAGTTCTTTATTCATAAAACAGAAATAATTAAATCTGCTTTATTTCCAACAGGACAATTGACTGAAGAAGCCCAAGAAGCGCGAAATACAGAATTTGAAAGATATCAAGAATATAATTCCAGGAAATACAATCTGAAAAAACTAATTTAAATACTTTTAATTTGTTTTTATTTAGTTCAGATCCTTTTATTTTAAATAAGAGAAAATTACCCAAGAAAAAATTACAATCGAAACCTCTTGAAGCACTTGCTTTATTAAAATCACCAGTTATCCCGGACTCTCTTCGATATGATGATGATGATGATGACGATAACTAAGACTAATTTCAAACTTAAAACCTTAAATAATACATTTTACTTATTTCGTTAAAAAAACAGCTATTTCTGTAAAAATAATAAATACCTTATATTAATATGTAAAAGGCTTTTTATAGTTTTTATATAATATGTCTTTAATTTTTATAATAATACGTCTGATAGATAATGCTAAAAAAAATATTCATTTTTGAAATAAATTTTTTGGTTCTATGATTTAACTTTGAATGCTCATTGTCCCACTGTGCGTCGTTGAGAACGTTGGTGACGTCGCACTACCCGTATTTTCTAGAAGTTTCTTTGTCCAGCGGCCAGCACTCAATAGATCAGTTCGTATCTGCTCACAATATGTTACCCGCCGGAACCGTCCACACTACACTTCGCAGAACTCTATAGTATAATATCCGAGAGTCAGTGTTTGTGTCAGTATTGTATGAACATTTTAATAAATTTTAATTACGTAGAAATGTTGAATTGTTATTTTCCCTTCAACTTATCTCTACAAACGTATAAACAATTTATCAAAAAATAGGTTAAAACTTAAAATGATTATTTTCTTATCAATTCGAAAATATTGGGGAGTAAACCAAATTTAAAAAGTAAAGAAAATTTATCATATAGAACTTTAAAAATCTTCTAAATCAATATTTTAAAATAGTTTTTTATACAACTCTCATTATCCAGTAATTTGTTTATATTGACCTTCATTAAACTTGAAATATTCTCATTACTATAATAAATATCTTTGAAAATTAATCCCCTCTCTACTGATCAAAACTTTTTTATAGTATTGTTAGAAAAATTGAAGAAAATATAATATTGAAAAATAATTTCGTCATCTTTTTTTTAATCATATTAAATTAAATTAAATGTACAGATGATGCAAAATATTTTACAAAAATGTTCTAAAAATATGAAAATTAAGTAACGCTAAAATAAATAAATGTATTTAAAGCTTAAAATCTCGAAAAATTTGTCCAACAACTGCCAATTTCCCTGCCTGTTATTGATAGTACTTGTTATCATCCTATGAGATCAAATTACCTATGTTAAGTTACGTAATGAAGTAATATAAAAATAAAAACAAGAATTTGGGTGGTAGTGGATAGAATCTACTGATCTGGCTGTAGGTGGAGGTTTTAGGACTTCCTAAAACACATAACTAATTTAAAAATTATCAAACATTTACAAATTATATTTGCCTATCCATATTATTTTATGTTTGAAATATATATAAATATATTAATTATAATAAAAGAGTGATAGGTATTTTAGAAACTTTTTTTCGTAATTTTTATGTATTATTATTACTTCAAAGTTCAAATTTAATTCAAAACAAATATTCATAAACTCAAAAATCACCTATAGGTATAAATATATAGGTAGGAGGTATGTATACACTATACCAGTAGCGTATTTGAGGAACATGTCTCAATTAAAAATGGTGGTGGTCTTCTCTTTTGAGTCGGGAAAAATTATAGTAAATTCTTTCATGAAAAATATGTAAATTTTATAAATTTTCTAGTGACAGAGTAATGAGAGGAAGAAGTAAAGGTTGGGTAGATCCAAAAATATATGCACTATATAATATACAATCATTATTCATGTACGAGTATGTACAATTTATCGATTATACATGAGGTACCTATTAACTATCATTCTATGATATATGTGTATACATACAGACTGATCAATTAGTATAATACTCGTATTGGTATCGATGTCGATCAATGACATGGCAGCAATGTCGTCTTTGCCGCCAGGTCTCGTATTCAGCCAATTGTGTAAGCCATGTTCAGCTATAACAAGTAGGAATAATATGAATATATTAGTAGTATGATTTTACTGGTTTATCCGCATAGACACTTCCTGTGTAATAGAGGTGCATAGATGGAGCCAAGTATCGAAGTATAATACCGCGCAACTGCTGTTGTCATGATATTCCTTCACCCCCTCATCAACCTAATCATCATCCCTCCAATTTTTTTTAAAATTTTATTACAATAACCATATTTGCTGCGTAATATTTCATCATGTTGCTGATCATGAACTAAGATTATATGTACTGGCAACGATACCATTATTTGCAGTCAAATTACGGAGTTTTCATGATGGGATATCATAGTGAGTGCTCGTAAATTTACTCGTTATCTCATTAAAATAAAAAACTCATGGTCAGATTTAAAAAGGAATCGTGCATGATACACCAATACCGATAGGAAAACAACAAGACTCGAATATGTGAACTCTAAATACATCTAACACTCAACCTGAAACTTTAAAATAGAGACAAGAGAGAAAGTGGCAAAATATTTTGGAGAAATGATGATGAAACCTATATCCAGAAAAGTAGATACACTATTTAAAACAAACAGAGTTATTTTTATGTCCGATGAAGAATGAAAATTACACAAATAGAAAAAACCCAATGCAATCTTTGTAAACACGATAAAAAAAAACACAAAGTTGCAGATTACAACCATCTTCTATATTATACCGTCAAACATTATTTAACACGTGTAACATGAAGTTAAAAACCTCGAATTTTGTTCTGTGTTTCACTCACAAACCTCTCCAACTATGACGCACATTTCATTATATGCGATCACTGATATGAGTAGTACACAATATCCGTTATTTCAAACAGCGAGTAAAAATGTATATCGTTTTCCATGTATATCAACAATACCTTTACCATTAGATTCATAGATCCGTATAGATTTATAGCGTCAAGTTTAATAACTTTAGTGTCAAACTCTCCGTTTTAAATAGTTCCGTGAAACTGAAAAGTGATTTCAAATATGGATATGTCGCTATTTATGTCATTGTTTCAATAATCGTCAACTGTTTTCTTTACGCGGACGTTTTTATTGTGTGGTATTTTATATCGTAAATAATTTATATTTATAAATTATTAACATTTTGCTGTGTTCTTGTACCTTTGTATTTAAGCACATTCAAAATGCCGAAACTTAAATGTGTATTTAATAAAGCTCTCCAAGAGAAATATCCTTTCATAAAAGTAAGAGGCATTCCATCTGATGTACTGTGTGAAAAATGTGCTACACAATTTTCTGTATCACACAGAGGTGGGAGTAATGTAGAACAACATTTAAAGTCTGAAAACATAAAAAAGTTGACCGTGCTGCAGCATTCAGCTTTTCTCTGCGGTAATATTTAAAAAATGCCAGCACCAACTTCTAAAGATCTTGAAATTTCAGCAGCAGAAGGAGTTTCGGCTTACCATACCATTCAAGAAAATCACATTTTTCGCTCAAACGATTGTGCATCCAAATTAATCCAATCGTGTTTCGACTCGAAATTTAGATACGCGCATACAAAAACAGAGGCAATAATAAATAACGTATTTGCGCTGAAAACAATTGCTGATTTTAAAAAAGCACCTTACTGCTATAACTTGGGTACCTATTTCATTTGACGTATCAAATCATAAATCACAAAAAATTTTTTCTATTCTTTTGCGCTATTTTTTACCATATGAAGGCGTGCAAGTCAAAATTTTGGAGTTTAAAGAGCTATTCGGTGAAAACCCAGATATTATTGTCTCTTACGTTGCTGATGTGCTGAGAGAACACAATATTTTACCCAAAATTGTAGCATATTGTGGAGATAATATGAACTGCAACTTTGGAGGAAAAGGAAAAAATAACGTTTTTTCCAAACTGAATCAAATTACGAGTAGATCTTTGATAGGTATTGGATGTGGAGCTCACGTGATCCACAACGCCATTAAGTGTGCTACAGATTGCTAGCCAATTGATATAGAATGTATAACTCTTAATAATTACTCGTTTTTTTTACATTTACACGGTGTGAGAGGAAGTCTTAAAACAATTTTGTGAGACAGCTGGAACTAAGTATCAGAAATTACTTGGCTATAGTAAGACCAGATGGCTCGCACTAATGCCTGTCTATCTATTGAAAGAATTTTGTAGTTATATGTACCAGTGAAAAAGTATTTCTAAAAAGTGTCCAACAGTTTTAAAGAATTTCTTCGAGTGCTCAACTTCTGAGTTGTGGCTTTTTTTCGTGCATAGCCAGTCGATAACTTTTCATACAGCAGTGTTAAAGATTGAAGATCAGAATATTTCTGCGATTGAAGCTGCCAAAGTAATCTATGAATTACGAACAAATTTAGAAGAAAAACCAAGTTCTATATTTCTTCTTTATTCAGTCCGTCGATTACTCTCTGACTTGCAAAAAAAAAAAAAAAAATGGGAGGTTCAAGAAAACTACGTGAAATCAATTTCTTCGGACTTCAATAAAACAACTAGTGAATACCTCCTGCAATGGACTTCGTAAAATCAGTCTGAATTGCAGATATTTCAATGGGTCTATTTCAGAAAAGTCCCAACGTGGGAAGAAGTACAGAAATCAATGGATGTGCTAATTGAAAAAAGGTTTAATCAATTCTGAGAAAGACACTGAGTTATTTAACGAATTTACGCTATTATCGTTGTATGTATCAACGAAAAAAGTAGAGGAGTAGCATTCAAATTCTTCGAATAAATATGCAGAGCATCGTTGGATACAAGTGTTCCAGCATTTCCGAGACAATAATTTAAACCACACCATTTTTGACAAAATTGTTGAGTATGTTTTCTGCTTGCCTATTTCGAATGCGCCAGTCGAACGAATATTTTCATTGATGAACAATTTATGGACGGCCGAAAAAACACAGATTTAAGTATCAGTTTTAAAAGCAATATTGTTGACAAAAGTTAACTTTAAAATGCCGTGTCTTGAATTTTACTCTTTCAGTCTTTCCTGAAGTGATCGCCAGACTTATTAAAGCAAATTTGTTCGAATGAAAAATATGCAAGTAATTAATTTTGTTTATAATTATTCTTAAATGAAAAAAATGTTGTTTATAATAAAAATAAGTTACTTATTAATAAATGTAATAAATAAATTAAATTTTTTTGTCTTCTAAATATAAAATACCACATAATTTTGCTAATTAAAATTTTTTGTTATTTATTAAATTTAAAAAAAATGTGTTTTTAATAAAAAATTATAATTTATTTTCTTTTTTTGTACCGTTCTGACTAAAAAACTATATGGTCACCTTAAGACTTAAGTATACCAATATGAAAATATGAATAGTTGGACTATACTCGGAGCACGTTAAGAGTGTACCCGTTGCGAAGGCGGTGACCGGTTTCCAGCCCCCAACCTCACTATATTCGAACATCGCGTATATAACTTACATATAACATACATACAACATACAACATACAATATACATTGTGTAATACTCACATGCACGTGGCAGACGAGTTTTCGTTCGAAAACAGAGTACTCTTAACGTGCTCCGAGTATACGTTGGAGAGCAGCGTCAAATAGAAAAGCTACCGGTCCACCGAGTTTTAGGACTTCTACCGGACCAAAAAGCATTTTCGACCTTTTTAAAAAATATTTTAATGAACTGAAGGATATTGGCTATTAAGAACCTTCCTAATCTTCACTATAAAAGGACTTATATTTTTGGTCATATAGCATACATTACTTAATCGCGTGGCCTACCAAAATTTTTTCAGTACCTCGCCTAGCCAATCCAGCCTGTTGGAAGAAACGAGTATGCCGTTTAAAGACAAATTTTACAGTATTCTGATTGAATCAGAATTGATAACTATGACTATGAACATGCAAAAAAGATGTGGAGTCACTTAGGATGCAAGATTGAGCAAATATTCAACTTGTATCTAAAATTAGACGTCTTGTTGTTAGTGTATGTTTTTTGAAATTTTCAGAGATTTACATGAAAACATGAAAATAATCTAGACACCGCATATTTTTACACTGCTCCACGGTTTTTATTCGATTGTATGTTGAAATATACAGAGGTGAAACTTGAATGTCTTATGAGCTATGACATACTACTGATTTTTGATAAAGGCATTAGAGTTGGACATACACAGGCAAGCTTGCGGTACGCAAAAGCCAACAATTATAAAATACCCGATTTTTATATCAGATATAACATCAAAATGATATAGTATATCATATATTATATACAATTTCTGTATACTGACTAAATGCGAATACTAGCAAGACGATAGCCAGAGTGGTTGATTTCCATCCGAGTCTGGAGGTGCCGAACTTTCTCATCGAAACTTCCACTGACCGCCAATCTTGCATCAGCTTGGGCCATTTCTTGGCTAATTTCATAAACATCCACAAAGCGCAACACGCGTTACCGTAAAATATACTCCCCGACGTGGCTTTTTTTATGCCTCCTATGGAGAGAAAAATTAGTGTATAGATAAGTTAGTAGGTATATAGGTAAGTACTAAATAAAAGTATACCTTTATCTATCAAATATATGTATACAGTAACACCACAGATAACATGAAAACAGATAGTGCACTTGGCTGTAAACAAAAAATGGCTGATGATGAACTCGCCGGAATTAGTGTGACTGTGTCAACGGAACATAATTAGGTATTTAATGTGTCATATAATATGTGGTAATACTAATATCGATATGCGATATTATCAATGTACCGTCAAATCAAAATAATAACACAGATAACATTTTATTAAATATATTTAACGCAATTACATACTGTAATTTTCTTATTTTAATTTTACAAGAATATATTATTCTTTTATCTATGGTTATAAGTCATAACATGGCAATAATGTCATGAGTCATAATATATTTTAACTAAAAGTTTTACTTAACTAAATCCAATGTTTTACGTTGATATCTGTTATCACACTGATTTGGGCGACACCAATTAGAACACCACATTAATTGTTTACATTGTTTTATAGGGAATGCACTATATGTTTTCATGTTATCTGTGGTCACACTGTAACAGTAGCATCGAAGTAATTTAATTTTAGATTTTGCCTAAAATATATAATATAATATATAATAGATTGCGAGGAATCTATTGGTTTTATAATTTTGTTTAATTTTGTTTTTACTGGAAACAACTTTTCGGGTAGATGGAGTTATGGAGTAGGATATTATATAAATATTATAAAAATTCCGCTCAAAATTGATGTATAAAGGCAATGATTTATCATTGTTTTCAAATTGAATATATTCAGTACTAGCTAGTATCTTAACCAACGAGTGAAGTACTTCCACCCTCTCCCTAATTGTTGCCTTTGAAGTTTTTAATAGATATTATATATAGTATAGGTATATCGTATATATACCATAGTTGGTCAAACTAAAGTTCGCGAATTATGTAAGACACAAAACATTCTACAAATATATAAATAAAAAATGTAGTGTTTTTAAATGTATAATATTTAAATAGGTAATTTTTTTTAATTTTTTTAAATTTGTTGCGGTGCCATTTTGCGGTTTCTATTCTTGGCTCTAACATATTTTATATTTTGTGACTTGCGAGTCTCTTCTCTCTGACGATCCCTGATATATACGTATATATAGGTACATAAAAGTTGTCCAGATACAGATTTTGGATGTCTGCTATGAAAATGAAAATTTTTATAAATATTATAAAATAATATATTGTCTTGTTAATATATTTAATGATTTATCTTTGTTTTTAAATCTAAAATAATAGTACATTATATCCTGTCCTGTCTGTGAACTGAAGGGATGATGATGGGTAAACTCCCATTAAGTCATTCAGATACATTCAGTCCGTGGAACAAGACAATATATTATTTTCCCATATTTATAACAATTTTCCGTTATATTCAGTAGATTTTCTTTATTTCAAAATAACTTACACATACGTAAACAATATAGTAAATAAAAGCCGGCTAATAGAGGGTGGAAGAACTTCACTAGTTAGATATGATACCTATTGTATGTAGATACGAGTGAATCGTGCATGGATATACTGAATTTGAAAGGAATGATATAAATCATTTATTTCGATAAAACGATTCCCCAGAGAAGTTCTGCAGCATGTAATATTATTTTTCTATACTATTTAACTGTTCGTTAAGAGGACGCAACACACCCGCTATTTAAGGGGTTCCGTATAAGCAATTTTTATGAAATTTCTTAAAAATAAAAATCTCACAATTGAAAAATATATAAATATATTTTAAAAGTAATTTAAAAATAGTCCTGTATTAGTACTATTTTTATTATTGTGTAATAACATGCTAATCAAATCATTTATTATATTTTGTAATAAAATGCCCGTGAATTTTCACAATTATAGCTTTCTAAATAAGTTTAAACAAACAATATATCAGAGCAAAATTAAAGACGAGAAGGTAAACTGTATTTTCACAAGGTAGAATTAAAAATAAATTAATATATAGCTTTTTATGACGACTTGAAATTCATATAAAAAAAAAATAAAAATTTACAATCAACTGTCATTGATTAAAAATAAATTGTTTAAAAAAACCATCTGCTGAAGACACAGAATACATTATAAGAAACTCAGAACTATTAATTTAAAATTAAAATCGAACTAATTTAATAAATTATATAGTGAATTTTAAGAAGTCAGTGTAAAAGCGATTTTCGAATAACATAAAATGCCATTTGTGTATATAATATTTGTGTGCGCGTGGTGTGTAAATAGATATTAGTGTTTGTAAACTCCGCCATCCGAACAGAGGCGTATACAAGGGGGTTATGGGGATCAGATCCCCCATGATTTTTTTTACTTTCTGGAAGAATCGAGATAGTTTTGGAATCGAAATACAAAAATGAAAAACAATATGCATTTAAAATCATATTTCTCCAAAAATGGAAATCCAATCATAATCCAGCCTTAGCAATTAAATAACAATGTTCTATGAATATATTTTTGAAAACAATTTAGAAATATAAGTCATATTATTTTAAATATTTAATTATTTTCAACTATAAGTGATTCTTTGGGCGTACCAAATCAGTAAATTTAGAGTTTAATCTGTACCTACTTAATGGTTGGTCGGATTACAAATTGAGTAATACCTTTTTTGATATATCCCACTAAAATTAATAAAGTGGTATAAGTTTGGTGTTTGTAAGCTTAAAATTGTCAACATATCACAACAAAATTTTAATTGTCTTTGGTTTCCGATAGAAATATTTCTAAATATTTAACCGGTTGATTTCTACTAAACATTATTTCAAAATCATTATTCAAAGTATTTGGAATACTTCATAAAAAATATTCCAAATATTTTTAGAATACTTTTTCTTATATATTATATATTATACTAAATTTCAATAATTAAAATATTAAGTAGTAGTATATAGTAATTATTATTATTATTATTATTATTATTCAATTAAGCTTAAACAGTAAACAAATGTGTGTTTGAGGGGTTCTAATTTTTTTTAGATTTTAAGCAGAGAACACTGGAGTTTGAAACATAATAAAAAATGTATTTTAAATATATAATTGGAACCTTAAAAATGATGAGTAGGTAGATACTTTGTAAAATAGGTTTCAATGGTTAAATCAGCGTACATTTAAGAGCAGCATATTTTTTAAGAAAATTAATAATTCCCCCCTCCCCCGTTAAAAAATAATTTATGCACTACTATACGAAACCGGAAACCCGTATAATAACATTAAAATATTTGAAAAGTAAAAATGTTAATTAAAAGTAAAGCTATTAACGAATTCAAATCAGTTTTCAAAATATTTATTGGACAACTCAATCAATCGCTTTAATATACAATTCACAAAAAAAGAAGCATTTTTATCTGTGTAAAACTCACTGCAGAGAGCCGCCTTGAGATCATGTATAGTTATATATAATTTATCGACCCCTACCCGAAAAAGTGTATACTACAGCATATATAATAATGTACCTACATTGTATATTATATATATCTACCTAAACGTAAAAAAAATTAACAAAAAAAAACCATATCATTGATAATCAATAGGTACATTCCTTGCTACTCTCAGAATCTAATACAAAATATAAAATCTTACCTATATGGTCAAAAAAATATAAGACTATTCTTATTAAAGGGAAGATGGGAAAGGGAAAGGGAAACATATTATAACCTAAATCAAAAATGAAAGGCTCCGAAGATAATAAATAAAAATATAGGTACGAGTATAATATGAAAAATAACTATAGAGGTGTAAACTTAAAAAAAATTTTTTTTCGCTGAAATTTTTTTGATCATTTCCAATGATCTTGAAAATTGTTATTTTAACTATTTTTTTAGAAATATTTCAATATGCGAGGATGTAATGGTTGGTCATACTGTTCATGATGTTCTATGAATGTTTAAATCATTTATTCTTGATATTTGCCATCAATGATCGTATAAATTTATTCCTGGAATAATTATTTTTTAAAGTTGTTTAAACTTAATAACATAATATAGTGTAGGCAGGGGCGTACGCAGAAGGGGGGCTAAGGGGCTGGAGCCCCCTCCCCCCCATTATCAGTATAATTCTACTTTTTTTATGTTTTATATTATCAATATTATATATTATATAATATACAGTGACGTATTTTCAACTTTTTTTCTGGTGGGTGGGTCTAAATATATTGAAAACCAATCTTTAACATAATGATATTTACATGAATTTTCAGTACCCCTGGCCCCCTCTCCATAAATACGCCACTATATATATATATATATATATTATATATATATATATATATATGTATTGTATTATATATACATTATAATATATATTTTTAACAGTAGGTACCTACCTATTTTATTAGAACACTCAAATAGTACCTACTTTATTCTTTCATGTCTAATCTTGTGTCTACTGATTATTTATTTATTTTCAAGCCCTCCCCATTGAAAAATCCTGCGTACGCCACTGAGTGTAGGTATATTAAAATATTGAAGTTTAAAATATCTGTACTTTCGTTATTAAATAACTAAAAGCATTTAACAATAAAAGTATGTAGGTACGCTTAATTTTAAAATTTTCAACTTTTTGAAAATTTTCACAAAAAAAAAATGTCATTAAAATGTACATCACTAGTAATAACAATAATAATAATAATAATAATAATAGGTAGGTAGTTATCATACCTTTCGCCGTCAAATTGTCTTGGTTCAAGTTTCTTATGGTGTAGTCCAACGAGAATATTTCTATGGAAGCGAATCCGCAGAGCAGAAACATGGAATAAATAGTCACCGGAGCATACCAGTTGAATGTCAGTTTGTAAACGTCTCGTCGATAAATGCTGGTAACCGGGAAAACCCCAAAGACCGACGCGAACGTCAATACATAACGTATATAATAATGAACTCCAGTCCTAAATCATAATAGTATAATTATAGTAGAGTTCAGGGCACGCGTTTATTAGCGTTTGCATATTTTTATAAGACGATGGAAAAAAATTTCCTAGTATAGGTACCTAACCTACCTCTAAAGTGAATTTGTGTCGATTTTATTCATTGCAGTTTATTATATTTTTGTATTATTTTCTGGTTTTTCCATGTATTTTATTTATAATTTAAAAATCAATGTTAATTATTGGGCATATTTCGTGAATTTACAATGAGGTGTGAGAACGTCAGCGCTGCTGTTTATTTAAGGGGTTTTATAATGAAAAAACTGCAATACCTAATTGAAAAACTTTTGCCTATAGATATTATATTATATAGGCAGGTACCTACATTTTAAAAGTAAATTATAATATGACTTGCGTTGCTAATTTTTTTAGTGGGTATTTATACAATTTGAATGAAAATATTATTTTCTCATTAATATTAGACATTATATAAACTTGAAAATATCGTAGAAAGACGAAACGAAAAATAATCTATAAAGAACATTATCTATGTAGACTTTTTCGATAATTATCTACCGATAACATAATATATAATAAGAGGTATTAAAATGTTTATTAGATTTGTTTAAATATAGTATATAGGTAGGTAGGTACTACTAAAATACTAGATCGGTTCTGTTTCATTGTACCTATTTATATTTTTATTTCCTTATTTTGATGTTTGTAAGTTGATAAAAAATTTAAAATATTAATGCAAGTTTCCCATTGAAAATTTAGAACAGCGGCTGTTGGCTTTTATCTCTTCAATGTTTATACCAGCTACTAATTATTGCTAAAAAATATAGCACCGTCTCGAAAATTATTCCTATTATAAATATAATTTAAAGAACAATTTATAATATTTTTATATTATATATAATATAAATATATTAATATAATATAATATAATATAATAAATATATTTATATATTTTTATTTTTTGTTATAATTTATAACATTTTTATAATTATCTAAATTATACGACGTATTTTAGATTTTGAGTGGAATAAGGAATTTATTGGTTTTACAATGATGTTTATTATTTTTTTTTCCCTATGAGAAACTTTTTGACCAGAAGGAGTCGAGTAGAAATTTTGGAGTTAAGAGCTTTTCTGATAGAGAATTGGTTCCAATTGATTCTTCGAAGAAGTCATTTTTAGATTTTTTCATTAGTTTCCTCAAGCGTAAAGAAAAAATACCTTTTATAAAGGAAATGTATTCTATATTATATTATATTTGTATATATAAATAGTATTTATGTATTACTATAAATGTAGGGGAAATAACAAAATAAACATTTTTTTTTTTTTAATAATATTATACTGAACTTCGTTCAGAATCTAAAATGCTTTCAAATTGAATATATATTATTATATTGAATATATTAAACTCAACGAGCCAAATGCTTCTAACCTCTAATTACTGCATGAATTGGTTGCGAATGGCGTCGTTGAGTATTATTCAACTAAAATAGTAGTCATTATAGTCGAATAGACTTAACTCAAATTTTTGAGAATTAAACTAGGTAATACCTATATATAAATAAAAATATCAATTTTCCATCTAAGAATGATCATTTGATCCCCCCCCCACAAAAAAAAAATTATTTTATAATATTGTGTAGGTATATACGTCCAAGTAAACGTTCATAATATAAGTAGGTAGGTAGGTACCTATTATATTAAATTACTTAGAAATACATTGTTTTAAATTTAGCCTTTAATAAGATCATAAGGATTTTGAGGACGCAACACACACGCCTTTAAAGGGCTCTGAAAGGCAATTTTTATGAAATTTATTGAAAAATGAAAATCTTACAATTAAAAAAATATATAAATATATTTTAAAAGTAATTTAAAAATAGTCCTGTCAGTACAATTTTTTTAATGTTGTGTTTTCACATGCCAATCAAATTATTTATTATATTTTGTAATAATATGCTCATAAAAATAATAATATGTCTTTCTGAATAAGTTTAGACAAACAATACATCTAAGCAAAATTAAAAACGAGTAGGTAATCTGTGTTTTCACCAGATATAATTAAAAATAAATTAATATACAGCTTTTATAAATCAGTTATTTATGAAAGATGTTAAATGAAATTTTTTTTGGAAATTGTTTTTTGATAAATTTATATTGCGTTACTATAGACGCACGCATATCGTTCATTCTTGAAAGGATTCTAATATATTATATGCATTACTCTTTATGTATAAATGTTTCAATTTTCAGTTTATTTATGAAAGGTGTTAAGTAGCGGACTTAACCCTATTCATAAATCAGTTTTTTTTTATTTTTAAATTGTTTTTGGTAATTATAATACTTATTTAAAATGTGTTAAATGCTCCTTTTTATCATTTTTCCTAAATTTGAAGTTTATCATATTATTACTATTCATATAGGTATTATAATATATTTATATACATGAATATATATATATATATATATATATATAATGTTTTCGGATTAATATTTCTTTTTTTTAAATTCTTACTGACAATATATACGTTAAATATAAATTACAAAATATTATTTTAGTAGTTTTAGTTTCATTACTGCAAATATTGTCATCCTAATGTAGCTGAAAAAGGTTAAGTCACACATTTATTTATATGAAAGGTGTTAAATCCACATTTTTTATAGTATTGTAAATAATTGGAAAATTTGTTTTAAAAATTTATATTCATATATTTAAATAAGTATATTGTTGTACATATATGAATAACATATATTTTTTGTAATTTTTTCCATGTAAAATTGCGGACATAAAACAGTTTTTTTTAATTTACCGAAAGTTTTACTTTTTGAACTAAGGCCCCTTTCATAAATAACCGATTCAAATTTAAAAAAAAAAGTGTTTACAATCAGCTGTAATTTATTAAAAATAAATTGTTTAAAAAAATCATCTGGTAAGAAAACAGAAGACATCATAAGGAACTCAGAACTGTTTTTAAAATTAAAATCCAACTAGTTTAACACCGTTCATTTATTTTATCAACTTATAATATGTATATAGATATATTATATAATAATAATTTATTATATAGGTATACTAACTTGTTCAGATAATCGTTGAATTCTTTCGCATTATACTCTCTTACGACATTGCTATTTGGACTAACTGAGTTATGTTTAATTTTTCTGAAATCGTGCACAGTTGACATGATGGTGATTTTTGGTCGAAATTTCATTTTATCTATAGTACACCATTCTTGATCACTGGTAGAGGTTCAATATTTTAATATGTAGGTATACACTCAAATTACACACTCACAACGAAGTGTATAATATTTCTCTGACACCATACAATAATAATTACTAGATTGTATCTGTTCATTTTTTATTTTATTATTATATATTTTTGAACATTTTACGACATGTCCTTTTATGAGTTCACATAATTGACTCCCGTTTTAATGTCATTGGCGAAGGAGTTATAATTAATGTGTATACCCCATAATTTAGGCGAACACGCGAAAAAAAGAGCATACATTATTAATATAATACCGATTAACACTAAATAGAAGACATAGTCCACATATTTTTATTTTATTTTTCTATATTTATTCAAAAATTGTTTATTTTTTTTTATCAAACAAAACAAATATTTAATATTATCATTATGAAGTACATGAATATATAAAAAAAAATGAGTTAAATGTTTATAGTCACAATTCATAATACATTGGTAGATATTATAAATATACTCATATAGTCATACACTTGTAGATTCAATGAATAAATCCCTGAATGGGCCAATATTTTAAGCCTATGAGCGTCCATGGATCTATTAAGAGTTATTTTTAGTTCATTAAAATCTTGGGGAACTTCACTATTGAGGATAAGGGGGGTTAGGAAGCATTCAAGTATTACGTTAGCACCTAGGAGGAGGAATGGTGGATGGTATATGGTGAGGGGAGGGTATGCTTATGTTTGCAGTTTCATCCCAATTCGCCGCAGTCTCATTTCCCAGTCACTATTTTTTTCTTCAATATACGGCTGTATTGGCCGTTTAATTTATTTTATTTTTAGTAATTTAGTATGGAGGGGGTCTTCAATTTGTTGACAATGGGGAAGTCGAAAATGGTCAAAAATGTACGGACGTAATAATTGAATGCTCTCTTACAACAACTTTTCAAAAATTATTTACAGTCACTCCACTCTACAAATGGATGATTAACAAAACATTTAAACACATAAAAAAATATTCAATTGTTTACGAATACTGAATTTTGGATTTGTTTAATCCCCCTCCGAAATTTTAAAACTTATTTACACGAATATTATTGACTTAAGCCTTACATTCCATTTTCATTACATTTAACAAGTTACCAATCAAATTTTTATATCGATAAAATAGTAGGTAGGAGAAGATAGGTGAATACCGGTCATCAGGTAATACTGGTCAATGACATATCTCTGTAAATATTATAACATAAAACACTACAATTATGTATATTGATAAATAGTGTTATCAAAACCTAATATCAGATGTTTCCAAGTGATACACAAAAATTTCCCCCCCCCCAAAAAATATGTTATCAATATTTTTATCATTGTTGATGTAAAATTTTTCAAAATTAAAAATAATTTCAAGGTAAGAATTTTTAATTATTTTTTAAACGGCTTGTTTTATTGACATCTAAAACATGCAAATATTAGGTATAATATTGTTTTAATATTACATTTAAATTATCTAATTTTAAATTATGAAAATTAAAAAATTAAGTCAAATAGGGTAAAACCGGCTAAAATCGATGGGGTAATATTTTTTAATAAATGAGGTTCCATATCAACATGATATTCAATTGTATAACTTAATATATAAAATATATTTTAAATTCTAATAAATATTGTTAAATTAGATACCTAAAACTGAACACAATGTTTCATAATTTACATTTTCCACTTAATAATTATTTAATTAAATTATTATTAAATATACGGTTATTCCTTTTTAGCCACTAAACGAGGTTCATAATTATTCAGCAAACATAAAAAGGAAAATTTGAGTAATTCTTGAGTCAAATTGTAATTTTTTATATATTTACATGTATTTTTAATATAGCTGGTATTACCCCACTATATGGACAATACTGGTCATATTCATTTTTTTTTTTAAATTAAAAAAAAAATATATTAGGTAATATTAATTTTAAAAATCTGAAACATGTATATTATACCTAACATATTTCTACATAAATTAAAACCATTAGCAAGTATTTTCAACTTATAGTTATTGAGATATTGTAATTCTTAGGTGGCCGCCATTCACCCACCTTCCCCTACTTTAAAGTACATACACGAAACGGTTGGGTTGAGGGAATGATAAAGTATAATTATATGTAGTATGTAGTATGTACTATATAGTAAGAATTGCCATTGACACTATTCCAAATATTAAAATTTATTTATTTGTCCAGGAATAAACGGGTTTATTCATACCTAAGTAACCTAAGGAGGTCTCTGGGTGTAAGTGTTATTATAAATATTTTTGTAGTAGTAGTAGTAGTAGGAGTATTGATAGTATTTATTATAAGGACTGAAAAGGTGATATTTGATATTTTAGCTGTACCATTTATTTTCTAAGTTTATCACATGGCAAAAGTTTTATCCGAACATATATAGTTATATCGGAGGTAGGTATAGTATTTTTTTAATTAAAATTTTTTTTAGTAATTTCCAACAGTGATAGTTGTTTAATTTGTTAATTTGATAGTTTAAATAATATTGCTGGTATTCAAGTAGGTAGGTAGGTACCTATTTTAGATTCTGAGCGGAGCGAAGTAGTAATTATAGTGATTATACAATGATTTGTTAATTGTTTTTTTCCTGTGTACCTGTCGACCAGAAGACCAATCTGGTACATGTGACCCTATTTTCCAGTAGAAAATTTCATCTACTTTGTACTTTAAATAGACCTTTTTCGATAAACGCGGTAGGAAAAACTGAAATGGCGTAAAAACTGCCAAAATACGATTTCGTAAAATCGATATTTATGTATATTACCATCGAAGCTGACCTGACACTTTTCTGCTACAGTAATTGGGAAAGGTGTTCAGGAAGATAATTGTTGTTATAATGAAGGGTATATACGTGGGACGAGATAAATTATGTGCGGCGTTGGTAAAAGTCGAGACGGCAGTCAATTATCGACAGGAGTTTTCAGAGAAATATTCAGAGATATTTTGTTTTTAATTGTGTGAGAGAATTGTTGGTTATATCCTAAATCGTGGTTTTACCTGAAGTGAGGATGGAGTATTTTTTTTCGAGAAGATTGATTGTTAAAAGAATGTCAACGCGTGGCCATTTTTATGAGATTATATAATTTTAAGAAAAATAAAAATCTAACAATTGAAAAATATTTATATTTATTTTATAACTGAATAATAATATTGGTCCCATTACTATATACATTTTTATAGTGGTTGTTTTTTATGAATTCATAAAATTTTATTGAAAATTTTACTTTTGCATTTCTCATTTATAACAACTTAAAAACATAGTAGAAAGATGAAACAAAAAATAAATGATAAAGTACAACATTATTTAGAGTCATATGTAGCCGATTTGTAATATGTGCATTTAAACACGTTTTATCAGTTAATAAAAACCTAACCTTTTTGATTTTTTTAAATAAATATATAGCTTAAAAAAATATAAATATCGAATAAAGGCTACGTAGGGTACTAAATATCGTTGTTATATCTATAATTCATTTTTCGTTTCATATTTCATAGATGTTTGTGAGTTGTTAAAAATGAAAAATGTTAACGTGAGTTTTTTCATTGATTATTGTTTGCATTGACATCCCCTTAAGAGAAAGTAAAATGGGTGTTTAATCAAGTGAAAGGTCAGATAAATCGACTGCCGTAGTTATGATAAGGAAGGGTATGAATAAAAAAGTCTAGAATATCAAGGGTTCTGTTTGTGTAAGATGGCCAGTATCTAAGTCCCCGAGTTGACAAATTATTTATGTTATTGTTAAGTATAGCGTTGTAAAGATAGTGACTTCTGGTATTGATTACTCTGGTACCCCAAATTTGATGTTTAGAATTGTTGTCATGAGTTACCCCCAGATAAGAATAATGTGTTAGGTACCAAGGGACTGGAAGTAATGTGTAAAGTCTCTGTCTGATATTGTATTAGCATATACAGGTGGACAATTAACTGAAGATATAGACAGTGGTGGAGATATGATTTAACGGTATTGGAATGTTAGTGGCTTTATAGAAGAATGATGCCAAAAGATTTTCCTCTGTATTTCTAATAATATTTTTTCTAATGTAAACTTTGCAGAATTATATGATATTAAAATTTTGACAATATTAAATAATTTTTTTAGTGAAAATATTTTGG
This sequence comes from Pemphigus obesinymphae, assembly GCA_025469235.1. NCBI lineage: Eukaryota > Metazoa > Arthropoda > Insecta > Hemiptera > Aphididae > Pemphigus > Pemphigus obesinymphae. Next base: position 22,964 of record JAIPRL010007519.1, read on the forward strand.
TCAGAATAACGCATTGGTTTTTTTTTTTAGCTGGTGAACTTGCATTTTTGAAGTTTTTTATAAATAGGAAAATAAATATTTAAAAGCTGTCTATAATTTGAAATAGGAATATATGCATAGGCGTAGCGTGAACAAATTCTGTGAGGGGGGGGGGCTATAGTCCCAACGTGATATACTAAGTCGTAAATAAATTTGTAAGAAACACCAGTACACGATCTTCCCTCAGCATCACCCTCGCATAGC